>VYZT01031273.1:30051-59123 GCA_013400735.1 Pomatostomus ruficeps
TCATGCCCACACGCTTTGTCCCGATCCCATCGTGTCCCGCCCGGTGCCTGCCGGCAGCACTCACGGGGGGCAGGCACAGCTCCACATCGTCGGGCCCCACTCGGGCGATGGGCACCTTCTCGGAGCCCTCTGCCATGGCTGCTGCGGGAGGGAGACCTGCCCGGACTTGGCCCCGGCCCCAGCCCCGGCGGGGCTGCACCGCCCCGGCCCGCCCCGCTCCCAGCCCCGGCCCCGGCCCGCGGGGAGGGCGGCACCGCCCAGTCCCGGGCACAAGGAGCCCCTTGAGCTGCCCCGCAGCCGCCGGAGCTCCTCGGGGCTGCGACCTTCTGCTCCAGCCCCGTCCCGTCTAACCGAGCCCTGGGTCTCGTCGCTGGCTTCCGAACAGGGGCCGGGGGTGTAGGGGACACGAACCCCCCGCACGCCGTGGCGGAGAGGAGGGGTGCCCCGTAAGACAGACGGCCGTCATAAAAAAACAGCTTTTAAAATAGAACAACGTGTCAACTGCTTTTTTACACTTGCCACAGGAATTCACAGGCGCTGGAGCTGACAAGCTGCAGGTCGGTGACTGCTCCGCAAAACACCTCGCTGACTGGCACAAGCCAAGAGCCTCCGGCTCAGCCCCGTGTCCAGGCTGGGCACAGCCTGGGAAAGGGAGCAGCTAGCCCAGGCCTGCCGCAGGCTAACTGGGGGCGAAGTGAGGGGGTGATTTAATCTTTTAATTTAATAAGGATACCTTACACTTTTATACCTGAAGCAGATGTATCCCTAGGATTTTTTTTCTGTTTCCTGTCACTCACCCTGCTCAGCTGGGGGTTTTTTTTTTTGAGTATCTGAGGTATTGTAGGACCATAAATTTTGAGTGGGAGGAATGTTCATCTGCATCTATTTGCGCATTCTAATATTGTACATGACAAGCTTTTAAGGGCTCCAACTGGCTATGTGTGTCTATCCATGTGTCTGTCCATGTCTGTGTTTCCCTCACGCCCCTTATGGATATCCTGCCTGCACATACATGCACATGCATGTGTCTGTGTTTGCACCCCTTGATGCTGGAAAATAAACTGTGCTGGACCCCTCTGGGGCTGATGGTGTCAAACACAAAGCACAGCATCCTCAGTAAGACTGGAAAGCAAGACACTAACACCATCTGCAAAAGGAGTGTGATGGGGGGGTGTCTGAGTTGTGACCTGTCCTACCCTGCCCTTCTTGCTCAGTTACCCAGCTCCAGTGACCCAGAGAGGCGGCAACGAGGGGGGGCTGTTAATTTGGGGAGACCCTGCCACATGGGGCCCCATCTCACTCCAGTGCAGTGCCTACACTCACCCGCTCTGCTGCAGCAATCTTTTTTTTCAAAGTATGTGTCTCCATTTATGTTTCTCTTCCCCTTTCTTCTCCATTGTGCTTGTCTGGCAGGTTGCTCAGTTGTTACACACTACTGACATGTCCCCTCATCTTAGAATTTCTGGGGTCTTGATAGTGGAAGTCAGCTGATGACCTTGTCCTATCATGGCTCATCCCGCGAAAGGAAAGTTTGGCCCACACTGTTGATTTCCTACACCCCGCCGCTCCTCTGTGCCCCACTCCATAGCCACAATATTTTTTTTTTCAGGTCTGAATTTCCTTAACTGACTTAACCAGTAGTTGAAAACCCATCATCAAGCACGGCAAAAGCAGAGAAAGCTCAGGCCTTCCTGATCACCTTGTGTCTGCTCACTTGGGGACTGAATCCCAGACACACGATTCCTATTTTCCTCCCCTTCAACCTAAAGTCATCCTTCCCGTCGATTACTGTCATTAACAATCAGACCCTCAACCAAAATTTAACAGGCATAGTTGCTGCTGAAAATAAACACAATCACAGCTCATTAAATCAAAAGCAAAGCCCACTGTGCAACTTCCTAAACTAGGACATATTCCAGCCCACTTTTGAATGACACTGTGCTAGGTTGGGGCTAATAATAAGATTATGATCCTTTTCATTAGCAAGTATTTTGTTACACCAAAAATCTCGTGAATGGATATGTCTATCTTGGCAAAATGTGAGAATCCCAGCCTTTGATCTCAAACCTTCATTTAGCATCACTGCTTTAAAAAGACAGTTTTATTTTAAGGCCCCTCTGCTTGTCTCCCATGGGAAAATGTGCCAGGGAAGGAGTGCTTGCCCAGGAAGAGCTGCTGCTCACTGGGCTTGAGCTTGTTTGAGCAGCTTCCCTGAGACTAAGGAGAGGAAGCTGCTGTCCCTCCCATCCTGGCCCTGGCATGAATCTGAGTGCCCAGTGGCTCCTTTCTTGGGGGGTGACTGAAAGGACAGAAGGAGGACAAGGAGGAGTGTTATCGAAGACACTATCAGAGCAAAGAATGAATAGGTGGAATTCTGTGCTGAATATTCAGGGAGGGACCTTCACTCCTGTGCTGTGTGGTGAAATGTAATATCCGCCCTGGAGCAGGGATGGGGTTGGAAGGCTCACCCCCACCCTACTGATGGGGCAGCAGTGGCCCTGGCAGGTTTTGGCATGGGCAGATTCGAGCAATTCCAAGCAGTGGTGCCTGCTGCAAGGTGATCCGCAGGGATTGGTGCCTGGCTGCTGGTCCTTGGCAGGCTGGGGTGGAGATAGGTCCTGCTCACCTGCGGAGGTGTGAGTGGGAGAACCAGTCCTTTGGGAGGGAGCTGTCCCACCTAAACCCTGGGAGAGAAGCTGTGCAGCATTTCCTCCTCAAGTCAAGGTGCAAATTCCCCAAGTAATCCTCCAAATGTATTTTTCTCATGCAGGGAACAATCCCAGATTATTTTTTTCCCAATTCAGACCATCACTGCCTCTTCTCCTTTTGTTCCACAGACAGAGGAAGAGCAGCATGAAATTTCAAGCAGACAGTGAAAAAAATGCTCCTGTTACAGGGTTCACAGCTTACCACCTCTAGTTAACCCCCGTGCTCTTGCTTTGCCTTTGTGTGGGCACAGAGCTGTTTTCTTTGGAGGGTGCAGGGAGTGCATATTTTGCTGTTTGATTGATTAGGTGACAAGAGGGAAAACAGGATTTTTTAGACAGATGCAAATCTGTGCAAACAGCTCTGCATTCAGCAGTTCCAGACTCACGCTGCAGAGTGCAAAGACGAGTGCAACAGCCAGTGTTTGCAGGGCTTAGGACAAAAAAAACGTGACTTGCCTTTCACTGGCTGAACCCTTCATTTGCAATAAAGATGACGATGATACCAGTGTCTGAGTTCAGTCTCCTCTCTAAATAACATGTGTGTGCTCAGCTGGATTAAGCCAACTTCTGAGACTGGAAATCATAATAACAGTCTTTTACAGGACAGCCTTTCTGGTCGTCTAATACTATTATCCTCTGGGCTGAAAAGCATTCCAGAGCACTTGGAGTGCTACGATGAATGTGAGGTTGTTTGGCTGATAGTACTGGCTTGTCTCAAGGAAGCACATTTTCTCATTATTTTCAAGTTTAAAGAAAAAGTTCAGAAGGAGAAATAGAAATATTAAAAATGAGAAGGATTTGGTCATGCTGTGTGCCTTTCTGTAAGTCTCTTGTGGTGCTTTATGCATTTCGTCTTCATTTTCTAAGTGTTCCAAATGGTTGTTTGAACTCCATCATGGCCTGAATGAAAATTTGTGAGAGTTACTGAGACTGGGCACCTAGTTCACTGCTCTGCTTTTTCGTGGCTTTACACCACCATAACATGGTGCCAGTTCAGGTTCCATGTACTTGATGCCTCTTCAATAATAACCAAAGTCCTTAGGCGGGGAAGAAGTCCTGCAGAAAAAAAAAAAAGTTGGCTTTGGAATTGTGGTGGGCTGACCCTGGCTGGATGCCAGGTGCCTGTCAAAGCTCCATCACTCCTCTCCTTGGCTGGACAGGGAAAAGAAAATACAACAAAAGGCCCATGGGTCAAGATAAGGACAGGGTGAGATTAGTTTAGTTTACTACCAGTCAGATTAAAGTAGGATAATGAGAAGTTAAACAAAATCCTAAAAAATATTTACCCCCCCACCTCATCCTTCTTCCCAGGCTCAACCTTACTCTTGATTTTCTCTCCCTTCTCCCCCATAGTGGGACAGGGGGACAGGGAATGGGGCCTGTGGTCAGTTCATCACATGTTGTCTCTGCTGCTCCTTCCTCCTCAGGGAAAGGACTCCTCAGACTTTGCCCCTGCTCCAGCATGGGGCCCCTTCCACAGGAGACAGTCCTCCAAGACCTCTCCAGCATGAAAACTTCCCATGGATGCAGTTCTGCACAAACTGCTCCAGCCTGGGTCCCTTTATGGGGTGCAGTTCTTCAGGAACAGGCTGGGTCCCCCATGGCGTCACAAGTCCTGCCAGCAAACCTGCTCCAGCTGGGCTTCTTTCTCCATGGGGCCACAGGTGCTGCCAGGAGCCTGCTCTAGCATGGGCTTCCCACATGGTCACAGCCTCCTTTTGACATCCATCTGCTCCTGGAGCAACCCCTCCCACTCTTTCATTGACCTTGATGTCCTTTCATTGACAGGAGTGAGAATATGTCTCTGACATATTCTCACTCCTGTCTCCATTTGCTGTTTTGTCTGCTTTTGCTTCTCATTCTTAACTCTGTTACCCCAGAGGTGCTACCACTGTCCCTGATGGGCTCAGACAATGCCACTGGCACATCTGTCTCACATCTGTCTTGGAGCCGGCTGGCATTGTCTCTGTTGGACACTGGGGAAGCTTCTGGCAGCTTCTCACAGAAGCTACCTCAACAGCTCCTCTGCTCCTAAAACCAGTTATTTAACTTGTGACAATCTAAGAATTTTGATAGACTCTAAAAGTTTGTGCAGGCAGTGAGGCCAGAGGATGAAAACCCACGTTATGTTTGTCATCATCATGGCTCTCATCTCTGTGGTGTCCCTGGACACCCTGGTGCTCCTGGAATCTTTGTTTTTCCTCCTCTCCTCCCCCACTGACACAACTCTCCCTTCTCTGGCCAGTCACTCATGAAATTTCAAACATCAAAACCATTGCTTTTCCTGGTAGGCTGTGCAATTCTCCCTGGAAAGCCCTGCAAGGTCCGTGCTGTAATGCTACTCTCTGGAGAAGTCGAGCATCCCTGTTTGCTCTGCTTGGGACGCATCCCCAGCAGGATGTCCCGGTGGAGTTGAGCTGGCCCCAGGATGGCCTCAAGTGTGCCATCCCAATCCTCCCTCTTCTCTCCCGTGGTCAAGTGAGGACATATGGCCCATCACAGTTTGCTCTTCCTCACCCCAGGACACTAAAGGCTGATTTGTTTTTCCTCAGGGCTGGCTCTCATCTATCCATATGTCTTCATCTTATTTTTCTTAATTTAGCTAGTGGCTGCGCCTTCTGTTTTCCTTGAATTAAAGAAATAAAATAAAATAACTAGCTGTCATTACATGCTTTCATTCCTACCTTTAACGACGTGGTCTCTTTTGTAGCTGTTCTGTGTGAATTGCTCATAGGCTGCTTTCTTTCTTAACCTCCAACCACAGCTTTGTGCTTTGGAGGTAGTTATTATCTTAACTTGGTAGCATCAATCTGTTTCTTTCCCGGAGGGTTCTTTACACTTTGATGAGAAATCTGCTAAGTCTCTTCTTGCTTTGTGGCAAAGGCTGAGCCTAGCTTTCTTTTTTTTCTTTCCCCTCACCCAAAAGCACCCATGAATCAACTATATTTCTCTTTTTCGATCTATGGGCTGCTCTCCTAATAATTTCATGACCTGACTTTAGAGAATATTTCCAGTGAGATTGTCCCACAGGCGTCTGCAGCACCAGAATGTTTTTTACAAATCCAATCTCTTGAACTGTGTATTTTACTCACCCTTCTGACAACACTTTAAACATTTTTTTTGCTTTCATCACCTCTGTGAGACTTTTGCAGGAGTTCATTCCAGCAGATTTAATCCTTACTCACCTATTCTCTGTTCTATTATTTTGCCTCTTACATCATGCTTTTTTTTTTTTTAGCCAATCTACAATACATCTTTCTCCAGATTAGATCTTTTTACTTAATTTTTTTTTCCAAAATACCCTCCCTTGCATCAGATTTCATAAACTAAGCCTAGAAGAGTGAAAGAACCAATAAACAACCATGAGACATTTTAGTTCTGTGGGGCTTTTTGTCTTCACAACCCTTTTCTTGAGCCTGCTGGCCCTCAGAAATGACCATGGAGATTACAGCATGTCCACCAAGGTGTACCAGGGCCTTTGTTCCCCACTGAAGGCTGTGAGAGCTTCATTGTCTCTAAGGACCTGTGTGCTTAGGTTGGAACATGGATGAGAAAAGGGGGGAGATCCTGCTGGAAAGTCCAAAAGACAGTGCTATGACTGAGCTTTCCTTATGAAATCAAGCTCTATCAACAACAACAATTTTAGCCTGGCTGGGGCCAGATACTATTTGGTAAGCCTGGGGCAGCAGGGTCATCATGGGTGTCCACTGTGGATTGCTGAGGGGAATAAACGCTTGAGAAATCGCATGAAAAAGCTGTGGACCTTTCACCTTGGACAGCACGGAAGAGTGAGGGATGGAGGAAGGAATGGCAGCCCGTGGTCCCGGAGGCCAGGTGAGTTTGGAGAAGGAATTGTGAGCTGCTGGGAAGAGCTGGTTGCTCTGGGGCTCACAGCTGCAGCTGCCCCCAGGACACCAAGCACATCCCTGTTTCTCAGGGCTTGCCCCACAGCACCACAAGCAGCCATTTCCATGGTGTTCCCTAATCCCAAAGGAGAACTGTCAAATAATTTAAACTCTACGTGTTACAGCCCATCTGCTCTGGGCCATGCACGGCATGGGGTAGAGCTGAGGGTGGCAAACACCACAACAGGAAAGCTGTCTAATTGGAGAAGGGGTTGCACTGCCCTTTGTCCACCAGTTTGTCCTCCACGGGGTCCTGTGAGTGCAAGGGACTGGCTGGGGGGATACTGGGGAGGGCTGGGGATGGGCATGGACTTTTCTGTCCTGGCTGCTCCTCACTAGCCAGGCTTTCTCGTGGCTGACAGACTTTCTGGTTGCTGCCTCAAGCTGTTTACCTGTCCTTGCACAGTGTGTTAGGGACAGCAAGGACTCGTCATCAGGCAGTTTTGGGGCTGGTTTGGGGGGATAAGAACAATTAGCTTACAGAGAGTCAGATAAATATGTTCTGTAGCATCACACTAGGTGGACAGAACCGCCTCACAGCTACTCTGCCTTCCTGTCTTCTTTCTTCTGCAAGTGTCTCTCCACCATCCATGGCCTCAGTGGCCCAGAGGAGATGCTCAAGGTAGCTGATTTCCTGGCCTCTGGCCATGGAAAGCCAAACCTGTGGTCCTTACCACACATAACTCCCCTTTCCTGCAAGGAGGTGGTTGCAGCTGCCCTAGAGCACCTTGTGGCCACAAGGGAAACCCGCCTTCCATCTGGGATCAACGAGTGGCTTTGTGGGAGAAATGTTCTCTGTGCAAACTTGGTCTGATGAAAAGAGCTTTGTTGCCTCACTGCCTCTGCATGTTGGTGCTGAAGAAACCTGGCCTCCAGCTGTGGCAACAGAGTTTTAAAGGCGGAAGTGACTGGCACAGCATTTGCTCCGTGGTTGAGATGCAGCTGGGTGGTCCCTTGTGTGATGAATTAGTTAATGTGTGAAGAGCTCTGAGGGGGGCATAAAGCACTGAGCATTTCTAGTGCCTTCTGAGGATAATGCATTTTAAAGATCAGCTTGGGTTTGCCTGCAATGTGATTTGTTTAATTATTTAAAGCCTGTTAGCATATTTTCCTCAAGGGATGGAAAATCCTCAGCAAAAGGATCCTTACACCATAACAGAGATCACCATTGTACGCTGAATGCCTGTGCTCACACTCAGCCACCAGCACTGATCCCATCATGTTGTGCACATACCCACCTTCCCAGCTCCACAGGATGCTTCATTCCAGCCTCTTCTCCACACCTACAAGTCACCAGTCACTGAAGGGCACTTTGTGGAGCAGCTAGGGTTGTAAGGGGTAGGTACCTGGTATGGAGAAGGCTTTGAAAGTCAGTTCTCAGCCTCAGCCTTTTCCAAATCTGTGCTTGGCTGGGTATGTCTGCATGGTGCAAGGTGGGATAATGTCAAGATAGACAGGGAAGTACACTTGGGATTCTTGTTGATGCCCAAAGAAGAGCTTTCTGGTTCAGGAGGCTCATGTCCACATGGCCGCACAGTGCATGACTGTATGAGAAGGTTCAGAGTAGGTTTGGGAGCAAATGGCCTCACCACAGGGCTGGATTGACTGGATCCCAGGTGCTCTTGCTCTGTCTGGAAACAGTTTCTTGCTCAATTTTGTTAAGCCCACTGTGACAAACAGCATGTGCAAAGCTGACTCCACACTGCTGAAATCCCAAGGGATGGTGCCTCTCTTCTTCATTGCTCCCCATCCTTAAATGCCAGCTTGGAAGCTCTGTCTCCTCTATGCCACCTAGAAGTCTGATCTGCCACCTCACAGTTAAGAGGGAAAAAGCTCTCAATTTTCTCAGGTTTGAGGGAAATCACTGTGTTTCACGTAAGCAGATATGTGTATGTACTGGGCAGGATGAGGTGGTGAGGCAGGGCTTACCTTCAGCATCACCATTGTTCCTGGGAGGTATTACACAGCAAACAAGCTGTGCCAGCACCTCCTTTCACCTCCTTCTGTTGCACTGAGCAATGGGTGCTGATAGAGGTGCCATCCTACCTGCAGGACAGTTTAGAAACGTTTTGGACATGGTGTGAGAGAGCACTAAGGCTTTCCTGTCCTTGGCATGGTTCATGCCAATTTCTCCATGAGGAGCCTTCGTGGATAAGGGAAGAGATGTCGGCTGTCTGGCAGCTCAAAGATTTTGAGTAAGGGGGACTTTGCTTCCCTCAGCTGGGACTGCACGTGACACCCAGTTTTCCCAGCACTGCTCGGTGCTGCAGGTGCTGATGTACCTGGATACCGGAGCTGGCACCTAGTTGCCATGTCTGTGCTGGAGGCTGCAGCACTACTTTCACTGCAGCACAAATTACAAGGATAGCTCTTAGATTTGCTCTGACATTGTAATGGGGGACTCCAGAGACTGAGCACTGTTTACACTGGCAAGGCCTGACGTCCTTGTGGCATTTGAGCTGGGTCATCACAGATTCAAATTGTTGTTGATCTTTATTTTGTATTTACCCATGAAATCTGGACTCAAGGCTCAACTGGGGCATGGTGGATGGTTTCCACGAGGTCCATCCTTCAGCCAGTTTTACAGCTGAGTTGGCTGAGGTGCAAAGAGGTCAAGAGCCCCGAGTGAAACATGTCGAACAGGCGGCTCATTAAGGACTGAACTCCAGACCCATGTTCCCAGTCCTCTGCTCTAATCACCAGGCGAGACATGGGAGAGCCTCATGGGGTTGATGTTGATGAAAGAAGAGTCAACAGCCTTATTTTGCAGCTTTATTAGCAAAACGATGTAAAGCCAACGTGCCTGACTCTATTATTGAACCAGTAATCTCCGTGTGCTTACATCCAGAGCTTCCCAGCCATTTAACTAGGAGTCTGAACAATAAAATATGTTCGGTTCGAAATGGCTAAAGCAAAGGCAAAGCAGGAGGTAAGCTGTCTAATTGGAGAAGTTGCAGCGGGATTCTCACCCCAGGGGTCTGTCCCTTGGGATTAACGGTTTGCTGACATCTGGGTTGCATGGCACTGCTGCCTTGCCCTGGGTCCCACCAGGGCTGATGGCAGGGAGGCAGAAAACAAAAAAAATAACTCCCCAAACTCTTACAACAGGGAAGATGAAGATTTTTAAGCTGTCAGTGTGGAGGCTGTTGGGAGAAATAAACTGGCAGCTTCTACTGTGAGACATACGGTTGTGACTTCTCTTGGCTTGCAAAGAAAAGTCCACCTAAGAAAGAGCAGGAACAGGGAAATACAGTCTCTTCTCCTGATGCCAGGGGTTGTCCCAACAGAGATAACCCCACTGTCTTCTCCCATCCCATTTTAAAGGCCTGAGGGTCTTATGTCTTAGGCTTTACAGAGGGATCTGGACAGGTTGGAACAATGGGCCAAGGTCAATTGTATGAAGTACAGCAAGGCCAAGTGCCGGGTCTTGTACTTGGGTCACAACAACCCCAGGCAGTGCTACAGGCTGGGGGCAGAGTGGCTGGAAACCTGCCTGGTGGAAAAGGACTTGGGGGTGCCGGTCAACAGCAGCTGAACATGATCCAGTGTGCGCCCAGAGGGCCAAAAAGGCTGACAGCGTCCTGGCCTGTATCAGCAATAGTGTGGCCAACAGGACCAAGGCAGTGACCGTCTCTCTGTACTCGGCACTGGTGAGGCCACACCTCAAATCCTGTGTTCAGTTCTGGGCCCCTCACTACAAGAAAGACATTGAGGTGCTGGAGAGTATCCAGAGGAAGGCAATGGAGCTGGGGAGGGGTCTGGAGCACAAGGCTAATGAGGAGGGGCTGAGGGAGCTGGTGGTGTTTAACCTGGAGAAAGGAGGCTCAGGGGAGACCTTATCACTTTCTACAACTCCCTGAAAGGAGATTGCAGCAAGGAGCAGCATGATCTCCTTTCCCAAAGAACAAGAAATAAGACAAGGGGAAATGGCTTCAAGCTGTGCCAGGAGAGGTTTAGATTGGCTATTAGGAAAAATGTCTTCACAAAAAGGGTTGTCAAACATTGGAAAAGCTGCCCAGGGAAATGGGCAGCCTGGAGGTATTTAAAGACATATATGTGGCACTTAGGAACATGGTTTAGTGGTGCACTTGGCAGTGCTGGATTAAGGGTTGGACTTGATGATCTTAAAGGTCTTTTCCAACCTAAATGATTCTATTATTCTGTGTCAACTACGCAGGATGACGCCATCATGGCAAATGCATGGGTGCCTGTTGCACATGGCATCCTCTCCTGGTTTGGCGAAGTGGTCCCAAGTCCGTCTCTACCCAGGCATGCGCCTGTTTGTGGCACGCCAGGGTCTCAAGGCAGGACTTGGGCTTCTGTCTGCAGCCTTTCTCAGCTGCAGACAGTACTGAGCCCTTGGCCACTACCAAGGACAGATTCCTTTTCCCTAGAGAGGGTGCTTGAACTAGTTAAGAGAAGGAGACAGCAGCTACAAGTTGGAGGAATCACCATCTAGAGACACCCACTTCTTTCACTCCTCCTGTGAATGAGACACTGCTGTTACTGGCTCAGATGCAGACCTCTGGGGGCCACCAAACAGGTGAGATGCGTCCCAGTGCCAGCCAGCTGTCATGAGAGAGGCACTCGCCTCTCCCTCTGGGAGTCTTTCCAGATGAAACCAAGTCACCACCCCAGCTCCTGTCCTCCTGCTTCTCTTTCCCTTGTGATCCCATTGGAACCATTTACTGATGGTGATGCAAAACTGAACATGGAGAAAAAAAAAATTAAAAAGAGTATCCAGATGTGCTACAGCTGAGGGACTGAATTGGACACATATGCTATGGACACCTTGGTAGGGCCATCACCCGAGGTCAGCTACTCTACACGCAGAGTCTTACACAGGCTCAGAGCTCACTGTAAATCCAACTAAAGTACTCAGCCTGTTTTGAAATCCACCCACATCCTTGCTTTTTACAACCTCGGGAGGAAAATGGCAAATTAATCCTTCTGTTAAAAGGATGAGTCGGTTCCTTGTCATTCTCTGCATGGCTCAGGATATGATAGTTTCTGCTGCATAAATACAGATTGTTTCTTTTCACAACTTCCCTTTCATCAGACTGCTAGGAAGGCCTGGAGATTGTTAAAAAATGTGAAAGAAACTTGCTTCCCAATTAAGGTCAATCTCTTTTATCAGAGTCTTTGCATATAAACCTCACTTTCATAAGGATTTCTGTAAACTCCATCCCCAGCTCTGACAAACTGGGAGATGCCCAAATCTCTGAAGGAGCTGGAGAAGTGGCTGCCTTCTTTCCCAGCTCACAGTGCAAAGTAGGGATCTGATCTGTCATGATGACTGAGAACATGTCACAACAATCTGTTTGCGTTCTTAAGGAAAGAAAAACATCTTTCTGTCCCCAAGCTGTAAGCTAATTTGGAGATTTTGCAAGCTGACATGCAACCTGATTAAAATGACCTCAGGCCAACAATTCTTCTTAGGCAGCTCGACAATTAAAGTCTAGACCTATCTGTAGCTGAGGGATTTTTTTTTCCCTTCAAATCCCTTTTAGGGAGGAGAGAGTTCTGTGTTTTTATTTTTAAATCTACATATTTGGAATTTTTCTTTTACACTTTGCTTCTACTGTAGCAGAATGTGCTAAGGGGATCTATATTTTTTCACATTTTGAGCAGATGAAACTTGTACGCAGAAGCCCCAGTTTCTTGCCTGATGGAAAAATATACTGAATTTCAGAGGAAATAATACATGAATAAACTCGAGGACTCTAAGAAATACCCAAGGCACTTTGTGGCCTACATAAATCTGCCCTGTGAGGTAAAAATGTTGTGCCCTCAATTTTCCAAAGTCAGTGGATATTTTTGTAATGACCATTGCACTACTACTCAAATCACTGTTTTGCTTTTCACAATTAGTTAAGCAGTGGGATCAGTTTATTAATCTGCAGAATTGTTGTGAGCCCAGTGATTTGTCAGGCAGCAAGCAATGAAAAATAAACAGGCACCTTCTGGCCGGACGTTTTTCAGACCTGAGCAACCCCTAAACTCAATTCAGTGGTCTGGGGAGATTTGGTGATTTGTCCATGAATGTTTTAATGCCCATTTCTTTAAAAAATCACCGGTCGTTTGTCACTGGTCATGTGTTGGAGGTAAATCCAGGAGAGATTTTTCTTCCTCTTTGCTGGTTTGGCTCAGCCTACATCATCATCTGGTTTCTAGCTTGTCAGCTGGCTAAAGTGATTGACAACTTGTGTTTCGCTAATGCTCTTCACAGAGTAATGAATTCCCTAAAGGGTTTTATTTATGAATTCAAATTATATACTTTTGAATTACAAAGTAAACTGGAGTGACTTGCAGACTAACTTTTTAGTGTCACCAAAATACCCTGTACAGCTATGGTTATTTGACACTTATTCCTGTCACTTCCCCTGAGCTGGTGTGGGAGCTTTCCCGGGTGCAAGAGTGGGATGGTGACAGGGGATGCCAGTGGCTTTACACTGGGGACCCACAGTGGGTCCTTGCGTGCCTATCCCCAGTCCAGGCAGCTCCCTGCCTTGTATTTCTCCGGCTGCTAGGGGGTTGAACACATGGGCTTTTCTCACCTGATTGCACGACCCTGCCTTGGCTTTACCTCTTGCAAGACTTTTCTTCTCGGATTACTTCAAGAGGAATTTGCCTCCTGGCCCATTTCTTTCTGCAGACTCTGCTCCAGCTCAGAGGTGGAAATTTCCCCTGAGGAGGTGAAGGAGATGTCTCCTGGGAGAACAAACCCTAGGAAAGTCAGATGGAGGCTGTCTCACTGCTCCCAGCCAGGCTGAGCAACCCCCCCCTGCTCCTTCCCATGCCCCAGAAGAGTCCCTGTTCTGCCCTGCCATGGTCTGCTGTCCCTATGTCTCACAGGTCCTCACGTCCCAGTCCCAGTCCCTAGAGGGAGTTGATGGAGCCCATTTGTTTGGGGAATAATACTGCCTTTGGTGAATTTACACTGAGGGGAGAAGGACACATTCCCCTCACCCAGTTTGCTCCCAGGACCCTGGCCACACAGGAGCTGGGTCAGAAGGTTTTTAGAAATCATAGAATCATAGAATGTTTGGGGTCAGAAGGGACTTTATAGATCATGTCGTCCCAACTCCCCTGCCATGGGAAGGAACGCCTTCCTCTAGACCAGGTTGCTCAGAGCTCTATCCAACCTGGCCTGCTTCAGGGGATGGGGCATCTACAACCTCTCTGGGCAACCTGTTCCAGGGCCTCATCATCCTCATTTCTTCCAAATGTACAATCTGTACCCATCCTCTTTCAGTTTAAAGCCATTCCCTCTTGTCCCGACGCTGCACATCCTTGTCAGAAGTCCCTCCCCAGCTCTCCTGTAGCCCCTTTAGAAGGGCTATAATGAGCTATAAGAGGGTGCTATAAGGTCACCGAGGAGCCTTCACTTCTCCAGGCTGAGGACGCCCAGCTCTCCCGGCCCGTCCTCACAGCAAAGGTGCTGCAGCGCTCCCCCTGCAGCCGAGCCCTGTTGCAGTGAGTGCAGCGCAGCTGTCGAACTCAGGGCTGAGCCTCCTGCCCCGCACCAGCCTGGGAGCCCCGAGGAAACACGGAGCTCCGTCACCAGGGAGNCCGCCGCTCCCGCGGTTCCCCTCACGGCCCCGGCGCCGGGGCCGGGCCCGCACCGCCCTCTGGCGGGTCCCGCCGGCAGCGCCCCGGGAGCGCCGAGGCCTCGCGGCTCCGTCCGGCCTCAGGCATCGCATCCGCCCCTGGCCCCGCCGGGACATGTCGAGGTGGGGCTTTAAAAGGGAGCGAAGCCCAGCTGGAAGGTCCCGCTCAGAGAGACCGTCCGCCCTGGGTGCGCCGGCCGGGCGGTGGATGGCGTGGATGGGGTGAACGCCCTCGGTACCAAAGGCGCTCTGGATCATGGACGCGCTTGGATGGGTCCATGTGTGGGCTGCCGGTGGCAGCTCCGTGCGGGGCTGGCACCCGCTGCGGGCTCCGGTGCTGCTGCGGCCGGGGCAGGTTCCTTGGCTATCGCATCCAGCATCATTGCTTCCAGCCCCGTTCCGTTCACGCCTTACACTTCTGATTGTCTTGGATTAAACATTACCAGAGGAAATAATACTAATAGCCTTTCACAGCGAAGAAATCGACTTCTAAGGCATTTGTTATGGAAAGGATTATAATAAATTAAATGCTTAAACTAGCACTGTGCAAGCATTTTTGTCTTGGATCAAAATGTTTGCACTGGCTGTTTAAACATTTAATTTTTTATAATGAGAAATATCATTGTAAAAATAAGCATGTTAATTAAACCTGAGTTTTGCAAATGTGAGTCATCCCATGTGGACACAGTATAATGAATATAGACAGGTAGAGTCTGCATGTCTTTTTTTTCTCATTAAGAAAATTAACATTTACATCTTTAAACCCTCCAGCTATTAGTTATTTTTAATGAAATGTGTTGCCATTTCAAAGTTAAGCTCTTATATGATGCAATCAGATATTGCTAGGTCAGGAAAGAACTTTGCTAATTAAGTGGCAGAGAAGTTCTTTGCCACAGATAATTGATTAAAGTTGTGACATGGATAATCAATTTACGCAGCTAAATAAATAAAAATAAATAACTGCTAAGAAAACGCAGGTCATGCCAGGGTGGTAAAACAAAGCAGTACCCTGGCCATCCTGGGGCCCAAAGGAGCCATGAATTTGGAAGCGACAGACTGAACCTCTTTGTTATCATCTGACAGGGGACCGAGGGGTCGTGGGGACTTTTACAAAGGCGATTTGGACAGTGATGGCTTGCTGCTGGTGTGAGTGAGAGAGGATGGAGGCAAGACTCTCTTTCCCTTTCAAGTGAAGTGACTAGAAGAAATTTTTTCTGCCTTCTCATGCCACTGGTCTCTGGTGCATCCATCTGGTCTTGTCCTGGATTCATTGCATGTGTCAGGTTGTATGCTGATATGTAAACAAAACGCTCTTGGATTTTCTCCCAGATCTCTCACAGATATGTTGTGTAGCCTTGAACATATTCTTTTACCTCCTAGAGGTTCATAAAGTGTTCTCAGCTATGGCCCTGCAAAGGATAGAGGTTATGTTGCTCTGTTTTAATTAACATCCTGCCAAGCTGTGTGTTCAAAAGTATCTCAGGTCTTGTTATTGTACATTACTCCAACAGGCAAAGGTCACAGCAGGCTGCCAGCCCTGGCTGGATCCTGTTTCTGAAGTGATCCAGCCCCCAAGGGAGGGAGGAGAAAAGTCTTTGGCACCGAAGTGAAATTAAACTCGAGGGAGGGAGGAGACCGTGGTAAATTATGTTCTAGAAGCTGCAGCAGAGAGCTGGGGATGGGATGCCCTCACTTAGGGGTCACACCCCAAATACACTATGTACCATTGTCCCACACACGGAGATCCAGGTAGGAAATTTGTAGACAAAAGCCATGTCAAGATCTTGATTTGCTGAGGTGGGTCTTCATGCTATTCTCTAGCTAGTTGTCAACTGAACCTGTTCCTAGTGCCTGCTGTAGGACTTTTGGAAAGTCAAGGTTCTTGAATTTCTTCCAAATCCAGTGGACATGTTTTGCATAGAAAAAGAGGATGAATTAAGCTGAGGATCCTCCGCACATAATAAAATTGCTTATTTAACTGGGGATTGTCCTCTCAAACCTTTGTGTATCTGCAGCCGCTAGACAGCTTAGTCCCACATCATGTGGATGTTCAGGACTTTTCTCCTGACTTCCCAAACTACCTGATTGTCTTCTCATTGGGAGTGGGAGAAGAGTTTTCCAGGTGAAGGGAGGAAGTTGCTGCCCTTTCTTTTTCTGTCTCTCTGTCCTTCTGATGGAGTTTTATGGAGTTCTCTATCATCATGACCTCTGCTGACCTCCTGCACGACTCCCCTCTTCTTGCAGGAGCAAATTTAAGTTATCCCAAAGCCATGCTGCTTTAACCACAAAGGAGTATTTCTACACAGAGCATGAACCTGTGGAAAAAAGGGAGAACTTGTCTGCAGGGACCTTTGTGAGTTGCCTTCAGTGAGTTGCCCCATCCTGAGGGGATGGAGCACATGGCTGGGGTTACAGTGGCCATCCACAGAGCAGCCAATCTGGACAGGGCCAGGACTCATCATCCTGGCAGAAGGCTGCAGTCAGCAGTCAGGTCAGTGAGAGGACCTGGGAGCTGGGCTGCAAAGATGGGGCTGCCTGGCAGACACCTGCAGGGACAGATGTAATTCCTGGCACTCAACACTGGGCCATCCACTTAGGAGAATGGGTAGGAGGCAGTCTCTACTTCTGGCCTCCAGCGCATTCATCCTACATCATTTAAGGCAAAGGTGCACAACTTGGAACAGTTTTCAGATCTGAAAGATGAAGTTGGCACAAATACTTCTGCATTCTTTAGCAGCATTTGACTATAGCACCACATGGGATTGCTTCCTTACCTCAGATATGGGGCTGGTGGGTCCTCTTTACTCAAAAAGTACCCTCAAGGCACAGCAGACAGCTATCCACTGCAGCAGGAGCTGACAGGCAAGTTGTGTTTGCCTGCTGCCTTGTGACCCTGAAAATTCTAATGCTCACTCAAAAATAATTAATAATTATCAACTGAATGAACGCACTGGCTTCTCACATTCAGGCTAAGTCACTGCTTCTCTCTACTTGGTGGCCATCTGCTTCCTTTCCATGGGCATCATAGGCATAAGTGTGAAATCAGCTTTGTGTGTCCAGCAGGAGAGATCTGTATCACTGCTGAGGGGAAACTGAACTCTAGGGATCTTCTCCAAACCATCTACTTAAATAAGGAATACTTGAAGACCTTGGTGTATACAGTGGGAAGTTACACTTCTCTTCTGTCACTAGTCCACATTATTCAAGCTAAATTTGGGCTTAGGTGACAGTTAGAGTCAGTGGGCATTACCATAGTAATGCTAAACCTTCAAATTATCCAAAAGGCAACATTTGCTCCTTGACCAACCTTGAAATCAACTGGAAACCTCCAGAAGTTTTACATTACATATTGGCTCATCTACTTTGTTGGCTGCTGCTGAAAACCACAGTCCTGCCTTCTTTCTAGGCCCTGGGATCCTCTTTCCTCTCTGCCCCCTCCCTAAGATTTGCTTGACGTGTGAATGAGCTAAATGTGCAGCAATCGACCTGATTTTAGTACTTTGGTACATCTGCCCATGGGTAGATGACTTTCTTAGGTGTTGGTGTCAAAGGAGTCAGGTAAAAACAAAGCTGAAACTGGAGAGGATGGACAATCCCCTTCAGGGACAGTGCACCCACCTGAATTTCTACATCCACAAGGTGTGTGTGTAAGGCAGGGGCTTAGTCTGCTGTCATATACAATGGTGAGGTAGTCAATGCACTTATGGGAGACTAGAGATTGTGCTAAGAGAATGCAGGTGCCTAATGTGAGATAAGTCAGACAGTCCCTTAGACCCCCCTGACCAGCCCTCCGTGTCTGCCACAGGAGCGCAGATGCCTGTCATTCATGTAAACCCCTACAACATTGGCCAGAGAAGTCATATGTGTCTGAATCTTCAGCTAAATCCCACCTGGTGTCTCTTTGTCTTCAGGGGCTGGTCCAGGCAGCATTTTCTGAGTACCTCTTGCATGTTTTGAGGTCCCAGGATTAATCCCCCATCCTAGAGGTCACAGCCACATCCACTTACAAGCTGAGTGCTGCCACCCTTTTTTAGGTGGAATCCTGCATTGCAGGAACCAGAATCAGGCACCTCAGTGGTGTTTGACTCCATCACACATCTCTATACATAAAGCATCCTTGAAGGCATTCAAGAGGCACAGGACAGGAGAGCAGGTCAGTGGGAATTTGGCTAGTTTTTTGGCTGAAGTACCAGAGACGGCATCCCTGGGATCTTGTCTCCTTGGTGAGTGTGATGGGTAGACCTTGGTCAGCAGCCAGGCCTCCTCCCAGTTTCTCACTCTCTCCCTGTCCTCAGCAGAACAGGGGTGGAAAATCGGATGAAAAAGCCTCATGGGTTGAGGGACATACAGACAGATCACTTACCAATTACTGTCATGGGTGAAACAGACTTGACTTTAAATTATTGAGAGTTAAAACAGATTTGGAGGTCTGCCCAAGGTCTCCAGGGTGTCACATGCAAGCCCACAGTCCCAGAATATCAATGGGGCACTCAGGAGACATATTGGATCTATGCCTTAGTGACTGTTAAGGTATACCTGTAAAAGAGCCAGTGGGAATTACCCACCTCTACGTTTCGTGTTCTAAAAGTGTCTGTTTCTCTCTGCTGACTGTAGAGGGCATCAAGGGTGCTTGGCTCCATTGTAGGTGACTACCAGAGATTTCAGCAGGAGCAGGCTCAAGCTCAGTGTCAGTGCTTTTGTGATGCCCTGCTGCTGTAGCCAGTCTGGGCCATGGAATTAATGCTGGTTCAGTGAAAGAACGCTGTCTCCAGTCCTATGTCTCTGCAACCCGTCCTCACCTCTGCCCCCAGAGCCGGGGAAAGGCAGACAGGAGAAGGGAGCTCTTTGTGAGCAAGAGGTTCTGTGGTCATACACTCTCATCATGAGACATAGGGCTGATGCCACACCATGCTTGGCAAATAAATAGAATTTAACTGAGAGGCCTGCTGCATTAATTTCTGAAGTATGTTAGCAAAAATCTCAGTTATGTTAATCAAAAATTAAGAGAAAAAAACTAGGACATACACAGTGAAATAGCATCAATGGAGCAAATGTTTGATCCAAGGGACTTAGCCCAGGAGCAAAGCTTTGGGCTCCCCTCTGCCCTCAGCTGCATTTTGGATGGTATGTGCTCTTATCTGATGGAGCTTGGAGATTTCCCTCATCTAGTTTTAGGCATCTAAAAGTTAAAGGAGTCTAGGCTGCTGCCCCTTGCCCTTACAAGAAAAGGGGACATCGGGAGCTTCAGTGATGCACGTGAAATGTCCCCATTGCCTGGCCAAGCCAAGATGAGAAGCTCTCAGAAGAAATCTGTCTCTTTCCACTAACCAGAAAGTCCCTGTGAACTGATGGGCTCAGATTTAAATACTAAGTGGCTCAATCCCACATTTTACAGCATGTGGGACCCCAGAACAGATGGATCCCAAACCCCAGTGAGACTGTAGCTGCTTCCTGCTGAAAGCTGTTTTGGGGACAGGAACAGGTGACTTTATTTTCCTACCATTTCAGTGTTGCCTTCCATTGGGGTGGCCCAGACTCCTGGCCAGGCAGTGAGGAGCATCAATCTACTCATAGAAAGGCACAAACTCTGTTGCAGGAAACAGCACAAATTTGACACCTCAACCCAGTGCGATGAACCATCCTTTGTTTGTGACTACCCCGTTGGCCCTGCCAGGGGAGCCTAGGGAACTGCTGTGAAGGTGTTGGGGATGTAACCCAGGCTTTTGAACAAGATGAGGAAGAACCAGCTTATCGGACGGCCCTGCTTTTTTTTTGACGGAGAGCTTTTCTCTCCCTGAGTTCAGTTATGACTAATTACTTCCCATGCAGGCGTTGCTGCTCTGCATCACTGGTGATTAGCCAGAAGGAAGGCTACCAGCTTTCCTTCTCAGCACCCACCCTTCAGCCCCAATATCAGCTCTAAATTTAACCAAGATGACCCTCTCCGTTCATTAGATGCATCATGATTTTTACTACCAGACTTCAGATGAATCGCCAGAAATGCTCACCTGTTTTCCCGATCATAGGAGGTGTATCACAGATGTTGCTTCCCAATTGAGCCTTGCATCAGCCTGATTTCAATTCCCTTCAAGTACAATCTCTGAAATTCTCTGCCCACCACAAATCTTCACACCGTGGCTTTTATGAAGTCCCAGTTAAAACTCAGACCCTGTGTGTGTAAAAACTTGGTCAGATATTGCCACTCTTGCTACATGGGCTTGAGAAAGATGGAAGCTGAGGGAGAAAGGGGATTTTTGTTGGTTAAGGGACATGCAGGTGGGATAATGTTTTCTACTTCCGTTCTGAGACACAAAGCCGAATAGAGCCTTGTTAATAATGTCTAAGAGGTTTTATATTTTCTTGGTGAGTCATATTCTATATATACATACCATACTAATTAGATATATAGTTAAAGAATTTGTGATAAAACCCCAAAGCTTTGCCATGTACAATTTTTGGATTATTGATTTGTACCAAATGTGAAATTATATAATCCACATAAGGAACAGTTCTCCCTTTTGGAAAACTTCAATCAAATATTAAAACTCCAGTAGAAATGTTAGGTTCAGTGTAAGCATTTTTTTGAACACAGGAAAAAGCACTCATGCTTCAGTTTGTTTCATTAAATGCCATTCTATACCTGATTTCAGCAGAAGGATTTGAGATCTGCTTTTAGATTGAAACCCCCATAGGATGGAATTTCAAAGCTCTGTATGATTTTTTTTTTCCCACAACTGTCATTTCAGGGAGGAGCAAAATACGTATCATAGAAAATGCCCATATAACCAATATTTTAAATTCCCATTTTATGCACTTTTCCCTTGATGTATAAATATATGTACATAAGCACAAGCTACTGTCCCTTGGTAAGGCTGCTTTAACAAGGGGTAAACATTTGACCACATGCCCATGGAGCCCAACTCAGTGCCTCAGCCAGAACAGAAAGCAAAGTGCTCAGGTGGCTGCTGATGCAAAGACATCAGAACAGCACAAACGCTTCCCCTGATGAACAGAGCTTCACTAAATTACACCACTCCCCGCCTGTGAAGGATAAAGCTGGAAGAGTTCAGACCAGGCAGCAACAAGCAAAGGCGGGCTCTGTCACACAGCCCTCCCTCCCTCCCAGCATTAAAATCTTGAGAGCTAAATACCTCTCCAGAGGTATTGCCAGAGACCAAGGATGGGCAAGACTAAAAGTAGCTCCTTCCCACTGCATTTCCCGGCACAAAATAAGTTTGTTGACCTGTGAAGATGTCTATGCTCTGAAGCACAAAATCCATTAACAGATCCCTCTGACACATCACAAAACCTTTATTAGTGTTTATCAGTGATACAGATTACAGGAACCAAAGGCAATTAAATAACACTTAAGTTGACCACAGACTCAAGAAATACAAGTCACATTTGGCAAGGCAAACTTCTCAGTACACCGGGTTGCTTAGGTTATTATTACACTGTGGAAGAGTAATTTCCCTTACAGGATTCTACATATTCAGATATTATTGTTATTACTGTGTCTTTCAGACAGTTCCTTTGGCAAGAATTCCCATTTTTAAGTATTTATTATATAAAAATATAACAAATTTTCATTATGTACAAACATTACATTACACAATGTACAGGTTAAAAACACTACAAAAAATGGCAGGCCATGAGTAAACCAAAAGGAACAAAAAACCCCAATGTAGAAAACATGAAAAGAAATTTAAATACTGCACATTTCATAAAAATTACATTAAATACAAACAATGTTTTTTGTTTGCAAATATCAAATAGTACTGATCTGATTGGAAATCTTTCCCAAACAACTTCATTTTTAAGGCACATCTTGCATATTTACACATATGACACCAGATCTGGTCAATAACTTAAAGGCTCTCGGGAGTGACCTAGTTGTGTGCGCAGGGATGGGTGCACTTGAGGGGGAGCACGCTGGGCTACGCCTTCTCAGTCGTCTCAGTCTGGGGGCCCAGGTATCTAGTTGAGGGGGCTGGGAAGAGGGGCACCCCGATCTCCTGAAGGTCAGGGAGCCGTGCAGGGCGCGGCGGGGAGAGGAGTGTGATCGTCCGGTCAAAGTCCCTGTGCAGTACCTTCTCATAGACGCTCTGAAGCCCGACTGTTTTGGGCAGCTGTGCTTGATAAAAGTTGTCCCGGCGAAGGGGATCCCTGGGCAAGGACGTGCTCTTGCAGAAGGTGGAGAGGGGTGCTGAAGGATGTGGAGAGGGGTGGGGATTGGCTCGCCCACAGGAAGGGCTCCAGCAGCGGTCCGAGTGCCCCAGGATCTTGCATTCAGCTGTGCATGCCCACAGACCTAGGGAGAGATAGGGGAGTAGAAACCTGTTGTTACTGTAGGAATAAATCCATACCATTCACAATTGTCAGGGTTACCAGTCACAGGATGATTCACTGCACTGACAGTAGGAGTGGAGAGGCGATGCTCTACAGCACAACAAAAATCATCTTGGTTAGGTAATGTTGTTTTGTTAGGGAGACTCCTCACAATTCTAACTTTAAGGAAAGCTTTTTTTTGGGAAGAAAACCCAATCCTGCAGCACTTCCAGCATCTGCTAATTCGTGCTCGGCTCTCAGTGGAGAGAGGAACCAACATCTAAACAGCCTGCTGCAAAGAAATGGGCAGTTTGAGCCATGCAGTGTCCGGCTTCCCCTTCCAGCTGCCCTGCCTGGTCACTGTGCTTCACAGATGGGTCCCTTCACCCACCTCCCCATACACCCATCTTTCTGTGTGAGGTCCAGTGGGGTGCAGGGGCTGAGCCCTTACCATTCTGCATGTGTGTGATGAGATCTTTCTTCAGGGCATCTCCGCTGATATCTGAGTCGCTGTCGTTAAAATCACTGTCACCTTTGCCGCTGTCTTTGCCACTGAACTTCTCTGCCTCCCGACCGGAGATGGTGTTGAAGGAGTGTCCCTTCCACATGGCCACGGGGGGAGCAGGCTCCTTGCTGTAGCTCGGAGTGGCAACAAAACCTTGCTGGTGGGGAGGGAAATCAAAGGAGACATGAGAGAAGGAAGCGGTGAAGGGTAAACCAACATTAACTGCACCTCTGCAATTCACATCCTCCAAGACATCCCCCACCCTTTGCCCCACTCCCCATGGTGGGACCTTACCTCTCCACTCTGTCCCCTCAGCCTCTTCTGACCCTCGTAAAGGCATGTGCTGTCACTGCCACTCTCAGTGGTGGAGATCTCTTCAGCAGCTGGAGAGGGTTCGGGGCTGATGAAAGAGGTTTTGCTGGGAAAGGTTCGTACCTCAAACATGTTCCCCCTCTGGCTGCCCTCCTCCTGACAGCCCTTCTCCAGGTGGGAGATGTCTATTTGGTCCTTCAAAGCAGCATTGTTTTTGATGTCATTCCCCTTCTTGCGCCTGTTGCAGGTGGTGGCAATGGTGATTATGGCCACCAGGAGGAGGGTGCAGCTGCCTGCCAGGACAATGATCACGATCAGAGGGATGTCCCACTGCAAAGCCTTCCCTTCCCAAGAGCTGGGCTTGGCTATGTCCTGGATACTGGACGGAGCAGTGGCAGTCACCAGGAAGTTGACTGTGGCAGTTGTGGCCAGGGGAGGTCTGCCATTGTCTGTCACAGTGAGGATGACTTTGAATAGCTGTCCCAGTTCTTCAGAGAGGTCACCCCTCAGCACAATGTCCCCAGTACTTGGGTTGATGGTGAAAAGGTCCTGCTGGGACTCTTCCAGGAAGGCAAAGGTGAGCTCGGCATTGGCCCCATCATCTGCATCTCGAGCTTTGATTTGAGCCACCAGAGAGTCACGGGAGGTCTTGCTGGACACACCGATTTCCACAGTCCCATTGGTGACCACGGGGTGGATGATGACAGGAGGGTTGTCGTTCTGGTCCACCATTCTCACTTTGACAAGGGTGCTGCTGGAGAGCTGTGGGGAGCCACCATCAGTGGCCTGGATCCTCAGGTCCAACTGCTTGAGGATCTCATAGTTGAATGTCCTGAGGGCATAGATGGCCCCGGTGGCAGGGTCCACTGAGACATAGGTAGAGATGGGGGCCCCCATGACCTGTGTCTCCAGGAGCCTGTAGGTGACCTTACCATTATGGCCAAGATCAGGGTCACGAGCTACCACCGTGGTGATGTAGGCACCCGGGGGGTTGTTCTCCGGTACAGCCACCTCGTAGAGGGGCTTGGCAAAGAGCGGGGCGTTGTCATTCTCATCGCTCACCCGCACCGTGTACTGACGGACAGTCTTGAAGGGCGGAGAGCCCAGGTCCTCAGCCACCACAGTGAGGTTGTACTCAGGGATGCGCTCGCGGTCCAGCGCCGCTGTGGTGACAATCATGTAGCTGTCCTCGTAGGCTCGCTGCAGAGTGAAGTGGTCATGGCCACGGAGGCTGCAGCGCACCTGCCCGTTGGTGCCCGAGTCGCGGTCTGTGGCACTGACGAGGGCCACAAAGCTCTCGGTGGCTGCTGCCTCACTGACGTAGGCCACACCAGCAGCACTGGCAGCGCCACGGAGGGCACTGATGCTGATGCGTGGAGCATTGTCATTGACATCAGTGAGGCGCACCACGACGGTGCAGGTGGCGGCGCGGGGGCTGGCTCCGCGGTCCTGGGCACGCACATCCAGCTCGTAGGTGCGGGTGCGCTCGTAGTCCACGGCAGCCTCCAGTGTGAGGCGGCCGGAGCGTGGGTCAAGGCGGAAGAGCCGCCGTGCCTCGGGGGGCACCTGGCTGCTGAAGGCATAGATGACCTCACCATTGGGGCCCTCATCAGGGTCAGCGGCGTCCAAATCGAGCAGCAGGGAGCCGGGCGGCGCATCCTCGGGCAACTCCACTGTGACTGAGCTCTGGGCAAAGGTCGGACTGTTGTCATTGGCATCGAGGACGCGGACATGCACGGTGGCTGTGCCCGAGCGTGCTGGACTGCCACCATCCTTGGCCACCAGCTCCAGGGTGTAGGAGGGCTGGCGCTCACGGTCCAGCTCCTGGAGCAGCACCAGGTCGGCGCAGCGTGCCCCATCTGCCCGTGTCTGCGCCTCCACACCGAAGTGGCTGTTGAGGGAGACCTGGAAGCTCTGGATGGAGTTGGAGCCCACGTCCTCATCCACAGCCACCTCCAGCGGGAGACGAGTGCCAGGTGCGGCACTCTCCGACACCTCCAGCGCCATCTGGGCATGGGGGAAATGCGGTGCATTGTCATTGATGTCACGCACCTCCAGCTCCACGTGCACCAGGCGGTAGCGCTCCCGCCAGCAGCTCACCACGTCGAAGGCCAGGACACACTGGGGGGCTTGGCCGCACAGCCGCTCCCGGTCCAGCCCCGCTTCACCGATGCTCAGCTGCCCGTCCTCCTCCCGCACCCGCACCAGCGAACTGTTGCTGAACTGCCGCATCAGGCGAAAGCTCATCTCCCCCGGCGCCTTCACCGGCATCTCGTCGGCCAGCGTACCGATCACCGTGCCCGGCGCGCCCTCCTCGTCGGTGCGGTACCTCACCGTCTTGCAGCGGGAGAGGGCCAGCAGGCAGGCAGCGGCCAGCAGCCGCAGGGGGCTCATGGCAGCGGTGCGGGGCTCAGCCCGACGGCGCGGGCGGGAAGTGCTCGGGACCGGGCAGGTCGTGCGCGAGCTGCGCGGAACCAAGACGACTCCACCACCGTCTGCGCCCCCCGCGCCGCCGCGCCGCCTTTCATAGACGGCGCTATGCAAATGAGCGGGTGGCGGAGCCAATGGGAGGCGGTGCGTCGCGCGCGGCGGGCGGCCTCCGGCGCTCCCCGGGCCGGGCCGGAGCGGGATCGGGAGCCGGGTCGTGGGGTGCTCGCCTTTGTTTTCTTTAACTCTGCGGGGTCTGGGCTTTTTTTTTACCCTTTTCTTTTTCTTCTCCCGCACCGTCTCTATTACTTTTCCCCACTTTATTTATTTCTTCTTTTCCCCTCCTTTTCTCCCCCTCCCGTCTTTTCCCTCTCTCCGGAGGCGCGGCAGCGGAGCTGGCGCGGGGGAACATGGACTGCGGTGCGCGGCGGGGTTTGTTAATCCTGCCACAGGTCGGGACAGGTGCCGTGTCGTGGCATGCCGTGGCATGCCGTGCCGCGGCATGTCGCGCCGTGCCGTGGCATGTCGCGCTGTGTCGCGGCGTGTCGCTGCGTGCCGCGCGGGCGGGGGCGCATTAGCGGGGTGCGGGGGGGCGGCGGGGACGGCATTCAGCTGCGCCCGGAGTGGTGTGTCACTCGCGTGAGAGCCTGTGATCAGCGCCGTAAGTCGCCTTTCAGGAGGTGTCCCTGCATGCTTTAGTATGCATGTCACCGCCCGGGTTTCTTAAGCCTGGGGCACTAGCAGGCGAGGAGGAAAAAAAGAGAAAAAAAAAGTTCCAAATAGGATTTAGCATAAGCTTGAGGAGATTTGGAAAGGTTTCAAAGATCAGTCTGTATCAAAGGCTTATGAAGCCCTCGTTAGCTGTAGAAATATAATAGCATGGCAGGCTATCCCATTCGAGGAACCAATGTCTGTATTATTTCACTATGACAGGCCAAAGGGAGAGAAAGTTGAACAGTTTCCACAGAGGAGTTGGACTAAGTTGAATATAATGAGCAAACGCCACATGTATCCATTATGTCCCTCTATTCATTCCCAATCACTGCCATAACTCTTTGACTAAACGATGATGAGCGCTGAATTACACACAATGCCCTGCTCATATTAAAATACATTTAAGACCTATCCCTCCTGGTGCCCTGTTACGCCTATTCACAGGATTTTCTTTTTGTCCTAATAGGGCCTCTCTGGGAAGCAACACCAGTCTCGTTCCAGAAGAACAAAATAACAGCATGAGGCTGAAACCTGGCACGAACCGGGGGGAACGAAACCATCTGCCCCGCAAGGCACTGAGGCCCTGAGCGGAGCCCGCTGCAGGCTCTCAGCCCTGCAGTGCCTCAGCAGTCGTGGGGAGGGCGGCTGCCGGCCTTGGCCCGCAGGGAGAAGACCTGGCGGGGAGGGAAGATGGGGATCCAGAGGGGCAACTGCTTCTGCGGGAAACTGCATGCCTTTCCTTTCCTTTCCTTTCCTTTCCTTTCCTTTCCTTTCCTTTCCTTTCCTTTCCTTTCCTTTCCTTTCCTTTCCTTTCCTTTCCTTTCCTTCTTCCCACGTCTCAGGGAACGAAAGAGATGCATTTTAAAGGAAGAGCGTGACAACCAGAATGTGGTCCGGTCCAACCCCGTGCCGGTTTCCTTTGGAAACCTGGGATAAAAGCGCTCGGCTCGGCACACGGAGCGCTGTAGCATCCCGGGGGCTCCATCCCGGGCTGTGCGCGGGGCGCTGCGCGGGGCGGCACGCGAGCGGGGGGCGGCGGGCTGCCCGCAGCGCCGGCTTATGGAAATGGGATTTAAATCGCGCCTCGGCCCTGGCTGCGG
Organism: Pomatostomus ruficeps; assembly: GCA_013400735.1. Lineage (NCBI taxonomy): Eukaryota > Metazoa > Chordata > Aves > Passeriformes > Timaliidae > Pomatostomus > Pomatostomus ruficeps. Next base: position 57,661 of record VYZT01031273.1, read on the forward strand.
GGGCGCGGGGAGGGGGGCACGCTCCGCCGCCGACAAAAGCTCCCTGAACACCCGGTTTCCATACGAACAAACCTCCGCGGAGCTGTTTTCTCCTGCCCGCAGGAGCTCCGCGGGCGGCCGCCCGGCAGGGGAGGGGGCGTTCGGGCCAGAAGGCCAGAGCCGCGCCGGGGTCCGGACCGGACAGAGGTCCGAGGTGTGAAGACTGGGACCGGACTACCTGGGAACGGTGCCGCTGGCCGGGATCGGGCAGTGGGCAGCGGGGCGGCCCCAAGTGTGTAACAGGATTATCTTTGCCATTTCAAGTTCCATACAGCATGTAATTTATTTTTAATTAGGATTAGATCGAGCAAGGAAGGAGACCAGACCTTTCCCCCCACCTCCCCCTCCCCGCAAAAGCATGGCTATTCCACGAGGAGCTCTTATTCTTTACAAAAAAGCCAATCAATCGATAAACCAGGACCTGCGTTCACCTCCCACGCACTTTGCAGGAGAAAAGGGTGCAAAGGGCTGTATTTTCAATGTGTGCTCAAGTATCTGAATCAGAAAGAGGCTTGGAAATCCTTCCCCTTTCCCATCCACCCGGCCCCTCTCTCACATGCTTTCGATCCAAACCCATTTTTAAGAAGGTCACAGTGGGGTCTAGCTCCTCATGCCTTTTTTTCTTTTTTTTTTTTTTTTTTTTTTTTTTTGTGTTGTGTTTTTTTTTTTTTTGGAAATACTCNTGTTTTGTTTTAGTGGCCAAATGCACTTTCTGCCTGCTTTGGTTATTCTTTTTCCACTGCATGACTTTGATTTTAAAAAAACCCCAATGTATCTGTCTCTCTGCTGGAGCAAAGCCTTCTCCCCAATAGTTTGGATAAAGTCCACCACAGAAATGTTCTGAAAGGCTACTGAAGAATCCTGTTTTACAGCTCAAAATAAACATATGGATCAGCATTAAAAGCACTTCTTTGAAATATTGTGGTTAAACAGCCCAGATTGGTTGATTGCTCCATGCAGGGACATATGTTCTTGCGAACTGTGCGTATTGTTACTAATGGGGATTCTCACACCACAGCCTTTCCTTTGAATCTGAGGCACTGGTGGTTTCTCTGGAGCTGTTGCAAGGTTGTTTTAATAATTTACCAGCTCTCTTGCACTTAGTGTTGTTGCAGAGACTGAGAGCGTGCATAGAAGGAGGTGTTTTGCGGTGTCCAGAGGTCTGATCTCTGCTGCCAAGCCCCTTTCTGTACCTCTTTAGACACACAAATCAAAGCTGCTCTGAGAGATGGGTGCCAGGCAAAGGAAAGAGCAAGGCTCCCCCATGCACCTCTGTGAACCTGGGTTCCTGGGAAGTGTGTTGCTCCCAAGGAGCGAGAGCACTCCTAGACGACCAGCCTGTTGCCAATATCAATCAAGTAATTGCCAGCAAATCACTCCAGGTTCCCTTTGTCAGCTTTAAATGTACTACTTCCCCCCCCCCC
>VYZT01031273.1:59160-71624 GCA_013400735.1 Pomatostomus ruficeps
GCCCTTGAAAATAAAGTTTGTGGGTGCTTTTCCCTCTCCCCAAGCAGTTGTTGCCTTACAAGGGGTGGAAAAACCCCGGGATCTCATCCTGTTCTTTCACTCCTCCAGCCGAGCACTTACACTTAACTGCTGTGGCACTTCTTCCCATCACTTACATCACTGTAGGTTCCCATATGTCTCAAGGTGTCTCCATTCTAACAGGGTAAGACTTCCCTTCTCTCAACAGGTGCCTGGGATTCTGCCCAGGAATCTCTGTTGGTGGAGATAAGCTAGAAGGTCTTATGTTTCAGAGGTGTGAGAGAAGGTAAGGATCCCACAGAATTTCCCTGTAGTATGTCAGGACCACATGTACCTTGAGGGAGAATGTGCACTTCATGCAAGCACAGGGCAGTGGAAGCAAGCCAGGCTTTAAGGAGAGGTGGCTGTGTTATATGTGCTTCCCTGTTCCCAGGAGATCTTAAGAGCATCAAGACTGGCTATTGAAAGTGGCCTTCTCAACACAGGCTTTTTGGCGAGTGCATGCACTCAGGGTGGTGGGGTGGGATCCTCTTGTGGCACAAGCACTAGGCTGGTATGGCTTTGCCTCACAGGAGAAGCCAGGCTACCTGGGCATGGTCTCCAGCTGGTTCTGCTCACTCACATTCCCAGAGAGTCTGTTTGAACCTCTCTCCAGACATTGAAGTTGAGGTGCAGCATGTTCCCCCACCCCCTGTCTCTTAGCCTGCAGAGTGGTAGCACGGCCCTCCCTCCCTGGAAACTCATCTCCGTGCTCAGATCCTGCCCCTTTTTTCTTGGGCATCCCCACGGGCTAGGCTGACTTGGAGTGATCTACAAAAACAAAGGAATTCCTTCTGCTTCAGGGCCTTAACAATCTCCCCTGTTTAATCATGTCTGCTGAAACCAAGGAAGTGTGGGTTAACCTGTCAAGCTCCACAAGCCTGGGCTGACCAAAACCCCTGGAAAACAAAAGAGTGGAACGAAGTGGCAAAGGGTTTTGTTGCTGTCTGACTGTTTGTGTTGGAGGGTAGCATGCGGCATTGTGCTTCTGTCTCCAGCCACGCAGGCTATGGAAGACACTGCTACAAACCTTCCCGTGAGCTGTGGGTTGGTGCTAGGGTTATAAATCATTCTCATCATTTGTTTATTTGCTTCAAATGCTTCCCTGCCTGCATCTCCCCTCTGTGAAACGTGGGTTAGAAGAAGGAGTTTGTTTTGCAGAAGAAAGAAATCGTGTGCCTGTACCCCCCACCCGGCATGCAGTTTTGATTCCACAGGGAATTTATTTTTTAATTGGATTAATTTCTAGCCTCTCCCGGAGTAGCAGCTGGGGTCTTTGATTCAAGAGGTTAAAACAAAGGGGCATGAAACAAAAGACCAGTTTTCTGCATTCCCCACACAGCATGGGCCTCGTGCGAGATGCCCAGAGGTATCCCTGGGGCAGTGCATTCTTAAAGGTCTCCCCAAGTCATCCTCACCCAGGGTCTACTGCAGGTTTTTTAGGGTGTTTTCTGGTCTGTCTTGCCTGCAAGGTATCTGAATATGTGTTTTTCCCTCCTAACCCAGTTTATGTTCCCACATAACCTTACTCCTTGGTTTCCTTTTCCTTTTCAGCTCCACCACCCCACCTGCATCCCCCGCCCCCCGCCCCATTTCCCGATCTCTTTACCCTCTACCTTTTCTTCCCTAGAAGAGATAAATGAAGCTTTTAAGCTGTTAAACCAGGAGGCAAGCTCTCATGTTTAGTTCTCAATTCTCTCGTCTGGAGCAAGGCTCAGCCCCACCAAGGTCTGGGATATTTAGGTATTCAATTGTCATTGAACGATGTGGAAGCTGGACATATTTTAGCTTGACTGAGGGCTTGAAGCTCTCTCATATTCAACCCCTCGTGTCTACAGACTGTGGGTGCATTGGACAGGTAACAGCTCAAGTCCTGCTGTTTGCCCACTAGGAGGACTGTTAGGAGATCAGAGATGCCCTTAGAAGTAACTACCTTTATTATGCAGGTCCTTTCTGGCTATTTTGCCTTGGTGCCTTTGGTTTTAGGGAGTGCAGGTAATAGAGTAGTTATTCATGTCAGTCTCCAGTCTGAACCTTAGGAAGAATTCCTTACCTTCTCCTTAGTGTGAGGTCTGGTCCGATCACTGGGATCTTAAAGAGGGGAGCTGCACAGCTACTCTCCCTGGCTGTTGTGAATTGGTGCTCCTGCTCCATGGCTGTGGCTACATGCCTGGCTGGGATGTCTTTCATAGCACTTTGAAGGTGTCTGGACTGATATATTTGGCTTTCCTCCAGCAACCCCTTGTTTCCTCCTGAGTCTCGTTCACGCTCTCCTCCTTGAAGGACTGTTTGGAATTTTAGACTCTCACAAATGATGAATGTGTGGAAGAAATACACCTCTTAGCTCCCAGAAAGATGTACAGTCCTCTGTGAATAGTTATGTGTGGTGGTTGTGATGGGCTCCACTGATTTCTCTGAGAAACAGCTCCCTGGCTATTTGGTGTGCCAAGTTCCTTTCTGCATGTCCTTCTGCTGCCCCTGGCCAGCCAGTGTCACCCACCCAGTGCTGCACTAAACAAGTGTGGCCCGGTCACTCCTTGGGCTCTGTCTCCTTCCTACAGTTTTGGAAGTCCTTCCCAGTAAGATCACATCCTTATATAAGCACAAGGATAGTTACATACATGCCAATATATTTTTACCATACCCATAAAAACAGCCTACCCATTTCTCTTCTGTCTATATGTTTTCAGTATTACCCTGCACATGTGATTTCTTGCCCTTTCCACTGATACATCCGTGGCATAGGAGGGGACATTGGGAAGTAATCCTCATTGAGGTCCTGGAAACTGAGAAGTTGCATTAGCGTGATGCCATGCTGGAGTTAATTAGCCCAATATTGCAGCAGGGTTAATGAGCTTGGGCACAGTGCCACAGCTTCTGATTCCCAGGCTGAGGGGGCTTACAGGTTCTGGCCCTGGTCTGCTCCTGGTTGTTTCCTGGAGGATTACAGCGAGAGGTAGCATGGGGAAAAACATGACAGAGAAACAGGGACTCAGACATGTGCCATGACTCCCTTCCTCCATCTCTCCTCTCCTTCTCTGCCCTACTTCCCCCTTTGTCCTCCATCTTAATCGCTCCTCAGCTTGCAAAGTCAGAGCCCCCAGCTGTGAAGGACTAAGTCTCTTCTCCCAAGCTCCTCAGAGACAGCAGGCTGAGAGTAAGAGTGTGCCTTGTGTCACTTGTGTTGAAGAGGCTGTGAGAGCAGGGGAAGAGCTCAGATGCAGGAGGCTGCTGCATTTGGCTACCTGCCAGGGCAGGAGCACGCTCTGCGAGCATCCTCCCTCAGTTGGCCGCTTCCAGATCTGGGAGTCTGCCTAGCACCAGGTTTTATTTTGGCACAATGAGGAGAACCCCACAACTGAAGGATGGGAGGGGAGTGGTGGTGAGTTCTGTCAGGCTGCTCCCCTTCATCCTGGTTTTGGGATCATCTCCCTTTCCAATCTGCGGGAGGGCTCAGAGTTAAATGTCCCTCTCTGCCCCCACCTTTAATGTGTTGGGTGATGGATTTTATCTTTGATGTCTGCCAGGGTATTGCTGCCTGACATGCAGCCAGCTCCAGGCAGAGCAGGGCAGGAAAACAGCACACAGCTGTACAGAGGAGGATGGAGAGCAAACACATGGGAGATGGAAAGGCTTTAGATATTCATACTGAGTTGATGAGAAGTAAACTTTTCAGAAGCTTGGAAATTCTGGTTCTTAAATCATTTGGGTGCTCTTGAGTGTTTCACCCAGGATTTTTGTTTTAAGGTTTTCTGCTACTGCATTGTGCTGTTTTTCACGAGTTTGGGGTGTTGCTCAGGATTATATCAGCCTGCTTTTTGAGGCCAGTGGTAGACTTTTTTTTTTGGACCATATCTGCCACTGTTTGACCTCTGCAGCCCCTCCAGACCTATGAAACGTTCCTGTACTCACTGTTCATCTTTCATGCATGGCATTTGCTCATTCTCCGCTTATGCTTCACTGAAGGGGTCTGGCTGAGGAGGCAGAATGTTGGCCCTGGATGATGTGACCTGGGACTTGAGGTGGTGACAGAGTGGAGAGGAGTAGAGCTGTTTCCCAAGGTTAAAGGATGCATCTGTACCACAGCCCTGAAGGGCATGTTTGCCCATCTTTAGGAGTTAGCCAGTCAGTCCCCAAATGCACCCTGTCCCTCCTGCACCTGTAAATGTGCATCACAGCAGGACAAGGAGACGATTTGGAAACCACTGCAGTCTCTATGGCTACATCTATAACACTGAATAAAATGCTCCATACTCTGGCTCTGCTTAGTTTACTTCTGCAGACATATTCTATGAAGATATAGCCCTTTTACAATTTGTGGGGAATTACCTGTTCGCCTTTCAAGTGTAGCCATTTGGTGCCTTCACTTATTTAACTCATTTTAAAAAGAGGCTCACATTACTACCCCGTGTCTGTGTTTTTTGCGCCTGGAAATACAGACACCATCACATATTTCACAGATGATCCCTGGGAAAAAAATCATCTGCCCCCAATGTCTGCAGAATTCTGTTTTGAAAAGTTAAATAAATTGTTATTGCTTTTTAAGTGCTATAATAAATGTAGGGAATGATCTCACATAAAAGCTGGAGGCTTAGAGAGTAGGTGCTAAAGAAATGCATAAATTAGACCAAAAAAGAGGTATAAAATCTATGTTATCCCAAAAGATAAGGGCTGATGGCTCAAGCGACTTCTCTGTTTGCTGCTGTACTAAACATCGAATTTGTTTTTCTGCCTAAGATAATTTGCATCTCTGCATTGAGCAGATCTGAAGGCTTTGTTTTTCCAGAGAGGTACGTGGTGGTGGGGGAAAAGTAGGAAATGATGCAATCAGGCACGGTTTGTAAGCGAAGGGTCACAGATAGGTGAAGCCTTGCAGAAGTTAAAACTAACAAACAAGCAGTTGGAGATGCTCTTGGAGCATCCTGAACATTTAGAACCGAAGAGGTTTGAGTTTGCCTCAGAAACATTATGTATGTATATGCATGTGTTATATATTATAATGAATATGATAATTACAGGAGATAATTTATAATATATGTGTATTATATATGAGTGCCTCCTCAGTAAGCTAAAACAATGCCATGAGAGTGTAAAGAAATGTGAAATCTAATTACTGTAGCTGTGTAAGTGAAGTAATGAGGAGCTTGAGAGTGTGACTGATATGCAATTAGATACTAGACTAATGAGCAAACTGTCTACCGTCCATCAAAAGAGTGAAGGAGGCTTGTGCAAGACGCCCCTGGCATTGCAAAGAGGACGATATACCACATCCAAATGCAGCTCACTAATGACTGGAGATTGTGTGCTCAGCTCGGAGACAAAGCCATTAACCAGTCAAAAAACCTGTGGCAGACCCACAGGAGATAAGGACAGTAAAAAGTACAAGATGTATAGAACTGCAAGTACGTATAGGAGAGCTGTAGCCTGGATTGGAGGTTCTGGATTAGTGACTCCCCAGAACTGGGTTTGCTATGCTATTTTACCCCAGAGAAAACAGCCAGGGTGAGAAATTGGTGTCAGGTTGGGTCGTGTGGGTGGCAATGTAAGTCTTGCCCTGGGGGAGCCAGGCTGGGAAGGGGCAGCAGAGAGCCAGACAAAGGTAGTGGAGGCAGAGACAGCAGGCACTGTTGGGGAAAGGCATTCAGGGCTCACTATGTCCTGTAATAACAATACTGACACTGGATAGATGTCTGTCTACAGGAGCTTATTCTTCAGCATGTATTAACTGTTTAACCTGAAATTTTCCATCCCGGGTGTTGACTTCAGGCTGTTGATTCTTTCTAAGAGAAAGTTTCAGCTGAAGCAGGTTAGTTATCTCCAGAAAGGAAGCTAGGACAAATTTATCCTAGGCTTTTTTTTATGGTTGTTTTGCCTGTGGGATAAATATCCAGGCTCTCCTTTTTCTTTTCTGGTTTGTTTGTGTATTTTTTTTTCCCCCTATATCATGGAGTTCTTATGGTTTCATTTGAGGACTTGACGTTTTGCAAGAAGATACAGGCAGGTAACTTGTGCCATTTTGGTAAGCATTCAACCAAACTGGACTACACATTTTAAATGGTGCAGTCTGCAGGAGTTAAGTAGAGTAGAGATTAAACAGGTAACCTTCCTTCTTTTTTCCTGGTCTGCCACAGACTTGGATTGGTATTCTGGCTACTTGAGAGACAGAGCCAACTATTTGTCTGGTATCAGGAAAGAGCCATCAAAACCCTTTAGCAAAACAGTCCTGATGCTCTTGATTTCTAGAATGGTTGGCCATGATCACCCAATGCAGGTTTTGGCTCTGTGCTTCCTCAAACAGGGCATGGTCTGTATGATGGCTCTAAGGCTTGCAACCCTGAGGACAACTGCTGGAGAGCTGGTGGTGAAGTTACACTTTTCCAGGATCTGTACCTGAAAGTCCAAGGAGATGTGAATAGAGCATCGTGGATTTTACAATGTCAGGCCCTACAGAGTGAAAGGAAAGCTAGCCTTGAGTGTTTCAGCTTAGGTGTGCAAAATTAGCAGATATTAATCTACTAATTTGCAGCGCTGTGTCTCAGCTCACCAGCTGTAATGCTTCCACAGGTTGATTATGGAAATAAGATAATTAACATCTGTGAATCACTCTAATTTAAGAGCAGGAAAGGCCAAAGAAAAGTCTATGAGTAAATTATTGCTTCCATCCTGAGCAGGGCTTGAGTGATGTGAGGAAATTGTGACCAAGGATCAAAGACCCAGAATATGTCACTGAAGCTCTTGGGTCTGTGGAGCAGAGTAGCAGAGTGGTGGAGAAATGACACTTCTCTGTGCAAATAAGGATTGTGTCACAGTGTGACTGGGGCTGAAAAGACTACCTTAGGCTACATATTTCCTAGTTTAAGTGCCTGACTTTGCAGTCTTACCAATGTACTTCCAGCGCAGTTCTCTTGGGTGTCATAGCCATGGAAATATATAGGTCTGTGGAGGGAAAACCCTGTCCTGTTTGCCCTGTAATAACACAAGTTGGCATGATGGGGCTTTAGATCAGTGATTGCTCATTAAGCTACAAACTTTGGCTGCCCAGGTGGTGACTTCTTTTGTCACTGTCCTCCAGGTACACAGTGACCTTCTTGGTCTCCTTTTCCCTGCAGCTGTAAACCTTCTTTGCTCTTCCTGCCTTAAGGAAGAAACCTCTGCATGGGACTTTCTTGTTTTGCTGCCTTGGGAATGTGCCTTTAGAGAACAAATAGCAGCAAAGCTTTATATGGAGGTTGCAGCTTTTTGAGGAAGAAAAGAACCTTCTGAGGTGGTCAAAGGCTGAAGACCCAGGTGAGCCTTAAAGCAGAGCCGTGCAGAACTCATTTTGGGTGGCCAAAAATGATGCACAGGCACAGTTTGGTTAAGGTGTGCCTTGTGAGTTTGAAGGTTCAGACCTTGGGCTCTGTATGTGTTCTTGGGCAAGACATCTCCTTGTGTTGCCATTAAAATACAACTCCACAGAGGGCAGTGGGTTCAGCCTGTAGCTAGGTCCTTTTGAAATGCTGAAATGAAACAAATCAAAGCTATTGATTTTATCTTTCTAAAGCCCTTCCAGTCACCTAAAATCTCAGTGAAGTCTTTATGGATGGGAATTTCCTCCAGACTTACTCTTTTGGAGAAGAAGTGGGCAGGGAAAGGGAGTGGGGTGGGGGAAGCTGAAGGTCTGCTCCCATTGGGATGTCAGGCCTGTCAGCAGCATGGCAGATAGGAATGGCAGGGATGCAGGCAGGTATAGAGGGCAGGGAGATGCAGTGATCGGAAAATTCAGGCTGTGAGCAAAGGTAGGAGAGTGAGGACTAGGTGGGACTGGGTGGTAAAGGGACTTGCTGGGTCTATTTGAAAGGGGGGAAATATGGGTAGACCCTGGAGGGAGGAAAAGGAGCTGTGAGATGGCAGATCTGTGGTGCAGGGTTGGGGAGTGTTATGGGATCTGGGGAAGCCTGGGGAGCTGAGGTCTTGGTGGGGAAAATGGTGGGAGAGATATGGTGAGAATGCTGGCTTTGGGGACAGCAGCTGGAGTCCGGGAGGCTAGGAGATGTGGTCTGAAAGTAGTTGGGGAATTTGAGTTCCGAGGTGGAATCTGGTCTGGGAAGGGCTGAGGAAAAGCCCTTGTCTTTGGGGGACAGCAAGGGCAAGTGTAGGGCTGAGTTTCTGGAAGATGGGGGATTTTAGGATGGCCACCAATAGGCATCATCCTGTCCTGGGGTGCAGGAAAAGGCCTGATCTGACGTTTGCTCCCAGAAGGTTATCACATGTCTTCTTGCTATCATAAATATGGTAATCCAAAGCATGCCAGGAGCTTCATCTGTACTTGCATCATGCAGCTGGACTCATGTTAGATAAATCACCTGCACAATTCAACTGCCATTAAGTGGGGAACAGACTGGTCTGGATGTGTTCATCCCTTGAGCAAGTCACCAGGATCCTATTAATGTAATAAATCCTCACCTTCTCCCTCTGCTCCCCCTTCTGTGGCTTGTTCCACTTTCTTTCCACCTCCTGTTGAGACAGTGCACTCCTGTCTTTCCAGTCACTCTGCAGCATGCCTGGTTTGCTCTCAGAGAATAATCCTGGAAGAAACAGTAGCTATCCTTACAAACAGATGAGTATCACAGCACAAAGCATTTCACGGAGAGTGTTCCCATGCTGCAGAATGTGTTGTTTAAAGGCATGGTGTCAGGGCATGGGGGATGGTTGTAGGGTGGCTCACAAAATGCATCTAGAGCTGCACACGGGCAAGCTCAAACTGTGCACAGCACGTTGGCTGCCATCCTGTGTTGAAGCACCATGTCCGACCTAAGGATGTTGGTGATGCAAACTGTCCTTGTAGCCTGTCTATTTCAATTTGCAATATTTCACCTGAAATCCCTCTTTAATCATAAACAGATCAGAAATTACTTTTTACAGAGTGCCATAGGTGTACATGGTGCTTTACGAACATATGAGGAGACAGATTGCTGCCCTGAAGAACTCACAATTGGATTTAGACAAATACAATATGAAAGGAAAAAACTATTGGGGTTGAAACTTTAAGCAGACAAATAAATGCCTGTATACAATTGCATCAGTCGCAGTCCATGGAAATATTAGCTTTTTTTTTTATTCAAGTGTTCAGCTGTGTCACATCTACTGCTGAAGATGACAGACTGCTAGTTCCTTAGGTAGAAAATGCTTATATTTTAATGCTTGTTATGTCATGATTTATTAAGCCAATGTAAATGTAAAAATCAACTGAAAGGACAAACTTATGTTTAAGGATGACCTGCAGCATCTAAAATGGAGACACTGACCAAACTAGTAGAAGCAAGGTCAGATTTTGTTTAGTTCAGATAATTTATGCCCAAGCTGTAATGCTGATCTAATTTATGTTGCATTTAGTGCTTTGTTTCCTATGAAATTTGACTGTGCAACAGTGTGATATGAGTAATATTTTAAGATAGGATTTTTATGGATGAGGCTTGTAGCTAATACACACAGAGATTTTACTGGTCTTTCTTGTGAAAGGAAGAAAAGGAGGAAGAAGGAAAGAAGGAAGTGAAAAGCACAAGGCAATAGCCATTTAGGATTGCTTCCTGTAAATCAGGGATAACATTTTGCTTACTTTAATTTTTTGGCGTGTTTTTCCTGAAAAAAAGAAAAAGATAAATATATTTTGAAAATTATGGACTGACTAATGTCGCTCTAATCTCCAGAGCAGCAATGAGGTAGCCCTCCTGTCCTCTGCTCCATGCCTCTTTTTTTCAGGCTTTTTGTTTATCCCTCAGTGAAGAAGTCTGGCCCCTGTGCTACAAATCAGCTGGAAAGGATCCTGCTCGTGTGCTGTGAAAAAGTGCTGCTGAAGTACGCCCTGTACGGGAAAGGGAATTGTCCTTAAAGGCAGCGTGGAGATTTATAAAGCATGACAGCAGAAACAAGAGGTGTTGGTTATTTTTTATGGGCAGCCATTAAAAAAAAAAAGGCCCTTATTTGTAAAATCTGAGATGACGGTAATATAACGGGTTTCTCGAAGTCAAGGTGAATCAAAGGAAAATTGTGTCCAGGAGGACAGAGATGCTCAGCCAGCACCACTATGGCATGGCCACATGACATACCCAGCGGCAGGCACAGGGCTGTGAGTACAGCTGCCCGCAGACTCTGCCAAGGAGCCAGATGATGCTGGAAGAATATCTTTCACAGCTCTAGATCTGGCTATTCTTGGCTTGTTCTCTGGCTGCGGGAGCTGGAGCTCATCGCTGGGCAGATAAACAGAGAGACTAATAAAGAAGATGAGGAGCTGTTGATCGTTTGAGCAAATCGGAGATGAGCTGTTAAGCAGAGGAGTGTGGTGATCCCTGTGAAAAATCACCTGGTGGCTGACACTTGGTCCAGGATGAAAGTGCACACATAACTCTTGGAATAAAACTCTCCCCCCCAAGCAATCCCTCTCCTCAAATGATTAAATCCTGTGCATAATTACAAAAGTGTAAAAAGCTCTACCTCTTTCATACACTGATTTTTTTTTCTAATTCCCATAATTGGCAAGCGGGTGTACATGGGGGAAGAAAGGGGAGAAAGCTTTGATTTTTTTTTTCAAGCTGAAAACGTGCAAGCCCTGTGTGGGTTAGGTCCTTTAGATATTTAAAAAGATTGAAGCAACTTCAAAGGAGACGTTCTGTTCTATCAGGTTAAGTATATTTTAATATTAGAGAGTCTTTTTTTTCAAGAACAGAGATCTGTTCTCTTGAGGAAATAAAACATTCTGAAAGATTTTATCCAGAATGGTTTTTCATTGTTTTTAAAGAGACAACACAGGATTTCAAGCATGCTGAAGCTGGTAAATGCCCCAATTTCTGCATATCAGTGTTGACTGCTCTGTGTTATCAGGTTGATTGTTGATAGTTATGTAAATCAAAATTTTTTCTCAACAGACTGCTGGGTTTTTTTGAAAACAAGAGGGGAGAAGCATTCGGCAATAATGTTTTTATTTACCTGTTACGAAAGCCAGCATTTTGTGGCTGAACAGGGTGCAGAGTGTCAGCCCTTCAGTTCAGAGACACAAGGGAGTTTTCCTAAGGAGGATTTACTGAATTCCCTGCATATGGTCCAGAATATGATGGGTTACCAGAAGGCACAACTATTCTCTCTCCAATGCAGGTGTCTGTTTGAGCTACCTCTCCTGCCCTGCCTGGTGGACTAAGTGCATTTCTCATGGGAAGTGTACTTTAAAAACAAACTTGAAATGTATGCTGGACAAATGGGAAGGTGAAGATTTAACAGAAGGAAGATGAAAAGTCTTTGAAGGAGGGTCACTCCGATAGGTTGAAGAAGTGGTGTGGCATTGTGAGGTCATATGGGGATGGAGCTGCAGCAGTTCAGGGCAAAGGCAATGCAAAGTGTGGGCCCCATGGTCTCACAGCTTGTGATCCTCATGGAAGTACCCTTCCAGGCTCACTGGCAAAGGGTGCGGGAGGTGGCAAAGATCTGCAAAACCTGAGGGACATGGTACCAATGGGGGTGTGTGACTCTGCAGAGCAGTATCCCAGGTAGCATCTGCTGTGGCAGACTCAGGCTGTGATACAGATAATTCGATCTGTGCTGCCAGGAAAGGGAAAGGTAGAGGCCATGTTTCCATCTCCTGTTGTCAGCCCTGGCTTTGGCAGCAAAGTCTCTGTGTGGGTTTCGTAGCCAGCTGGTTTAACATCTGGGCAAGGAGTCTGCAGGGAAGTAACTGCCTCTTACCCTCTTTTCTCTCTTTTTATTGTAATCTAGATAATGAAAGCAGCGAGTGGCTGATCTGCCCCTTGTGAACCTCGAGGAGATCCAGCTGCCAGGTTCTGAACATTCTCGTTATTTTAGATTAACGTCCTGGCCTGTGTGTCTTTTGGGGGGTCGAGACCAGAAATAAGGCAGTGAGACAGTACAATGCTTGAGCAGGGCTGTTTCTTCCCCTCTGGTTCAGACCCCACATGTCTTGGTTTCAAAGACAGGTATTTGCTAAAGAAGACAGAAGCCTTTTATAGAATAGGAAAATGTAACCCCCTTCCCTCCGAATTGGTATAATTTTGAAATTAAGGGGCTTTCAGGCAATAGTATGAGAAAAGAGGAATAACAGTCCTTTACTAATATATTTATATATATGATGGGACAGACAAAACAACAACAATGGTAACCACAACAAATAAGAACAGATAAACCCTCTTCCCGCTCTGTTGGCGATTCCCCTTTGGTGCAGTCACAGTCACAGCCGGCAGGGGCACTGGTGCTCCTGGTGTGCAGGGAGGGTGCAATGACTCCCCTGAGAGGGGAAAGGGGGGCTCGGGGATCCCGAGTTTCCTACCCTTGAGACACTGGAGTGGATGGTGGGGAGTTGGTAGAAACACGCAGCTGAAGACAGAAGCCCTCGGTGGAGGAAGATTCTTCCTGGAGCTCCA
>VYZT01031273.1:71662-97035 GCA_013400735.1 Pomatostomus ruficeps
GTGGAGGGGGAGAATTCCTAAAACAGAGAGACAAACAAAAAAAAAGAAAAAGTATCCCAAACCCCGACACCACATAATGTAGCTGGGATGCTTTAGTCTAGCAATAGTCTGGAGAAAGGCTCATTGCCAGGTCCTCCCAGTATGCTGAGCCAGGGTCCGGGAGCATGGGGCAGAGAACTGTTCCACAGGTTTTCCTCTGCCCCGTCCATCATCATTGGTAGGGTGGGGAGCAGGCTTTGTGTTTGGTGAAGGTGCTCCTGAGTATGGATATCCAGGGGACATTGAATGGTGGAAGGGGTGACTGTTGTCCCACTGGATGTCCTCCCTCAGTGTGTGGGAAGGCAAGCTGACTCGGGACATTCTCTTACTGGGATCAACACAGCCAGAGGACAGAGCATCCTGTCTTGTTAGATCCTGTCATTACTAACAGTCGTTAAACGTGTTTTCATGTATAACATAGTGCATCTGTCCTCAGTTATCCAGACTCCTCTAGCCGAAATAAGTTCATGTCCCCAATGTGTATTACTGACTCTGAAAATTCCCTCTGTATTTGATGCCACCTTGTCCTTCAGATCATTGGCAAGGGGGTTTTAGTTTTACTACTGGGGTAATTTTAGGCTAGAGTGGTCCTGAATGAAATCTTGATGAGGCAAAGTAAAGAAGGAAAAAAATAGCAATCTCGGAGCTTCTGCAGTTCTCGTGTGTGCCTTGTGGTCTCTGCATGAAGTCTTAATGGGGCACAGCAATGAGCAGAGTACATATGCTCGATAAAACAGATGCTAGACATGTTTCCTTAAATAGATATTTTACTAATTCAGCTCAGCTTTGGCTCTCTGCTTGCTCTGGGTGTCCAGTCTGTAATTCCTCTGATAAAGAACTTGCTGGGGATGCTATAGCTTGGCACAGAACTGTGACCAGGGACTTTAGCTTCCCTCAGAAACAGCCAAAAAGGAAGGGTCCCAAAAAGCAGACTATCCATACATGACTATAGGTAACCTCAGGCCATAGTTTTAATCTAAAGGGATTTGATTGGCTTCATTCATAAACTGGATCAATGCAGCAAATGAAAGTTAACATTTCAATGGCAAAACTGTCTCTTTTTGCTGCTTATTTCTTAGCAGGGACATCCAGGTAGTACCAAATTTACCCCATTCTTTCCTGGATACCAGGCTATCCCAGTGCAGACACTGAGTTAGCTGCACGAAGATTTATGGTTCATTCTGTTCTTGAAGTTGTCTGATATATAAAATATGTAAAAAGATTTAAAAAGTCAGATAAGTCAGATAAATAACAGAGTGTGTGCTCTCATTATTCATCTTCATGTTTAATTTAAGAACATCCTTCATTTTTGTAATGAATGTGACACTGAATGCTACAGAATTTCCAGCCCAGAGCACTGCAGTACGCAAAAACCAAAGGCCAGCTCTGGAAGAAGTGCTCCAATCCCACGTGGCTGGTCTGCTGCCCATCTTTCCCTTGACAGGCTGAAGCTCTCAAATATGGCTATGGGCTTGGCTTCTCAGAGGCATTTCCATGGCTTGGAGGGCTGTCCAGACCTGTGAGCTGGGAATGGGTGGCTGGGGGCTGCAGAGTTCAAAAACCTCCCAGCTTGGAACCCTGAGATGCCCACCTCCTGGCTGCAGTAAAGGAGCAGGTCTCACCTCATAGCGAGACCTTTTAAAACAACAATTTTTATTTTTCTTAAAGGATGGAACAAGGCTCATTATTTTTCTGCAAGAGACATCTGGAACATGGCAAAGGGTCTGTCTCTTGCATGGTGGCCTCTTGGTTATGGCAGCTATCCAAGTGATACACCCAGGTTTTGTTATCTGCTCTCATGGAGAGGGTTGGAATTTGCAGGTCACAGCTACCAGGTGGTGGGCTTATGAGGTGGGGAGGAACATTGCAGGAAAAAAACCCCCCCTTAGACATGATTCCAGGGAGAAGGGATGGAAGAGGGAACAGGAATTGTAAGAGACAAGATAATTGTGTGAACCTCTGTAAAAGCCCCTTCAAGCTATTATATAGATGAAGGATACCATCCTCAGCATCTCCTTTTCCAGATGCTTTTTAAAAGTAGAATGCCTCAGGGTGCATTTAGTGAGCACTGGGACTGCATCAGTGTGAGGTGTGCTTTGACAGTATGTCTTGGAGAGGGCTGCACAGGGTACTTATCTTTTTGTATATTTTGCCTGCATACTGCTAGTCTATATGGCTGAGCTCCCTACATGTGGAGCAGATCTAGGCTTGCCAGGAACCAGAACTCTAAATTTTTAGAATGTTTTCCATAGGAAAGAGAATGTTTTCAACTGGAAAGAGAATAACTACTGAATTTAGGTATTTCCAGGGCTAAATAGCTTTGAAATGGGGCACCAAAACCCCTAATAAAATTACCCCTACATGAGTGCACTGCTCTGGTCCTTGAGTAAATACTGCCAGTACAAGTAGAGAGACTCAATAAACACAACACTTTTGCAATGTAACGTGAGCTACAACGCCAGGCTTCAAAAGGTTCAAGCTACCTTCAGCAGATTCTATCGATCCGCATTCCTGTTATCTCTCTTTAAAAAGTACAGCTGATAGGAAGCAAGCTTGTTATATAAATGGAAACAACCCAAGGAAATGACAGTGTGGACAGGTAAGACAAGCACCTTTGTTATCCTCAGCACCTGTTGAAATCCTCTGTTATCTGTTGTGTCACCAAGCTGGTACATGACAAAGTATAAATGGATGAGGAGAGCAAGACACTAAAGCAGAAAAGTGCCTGTAGTGGGGGGTGAGCTGCCCCACAACGAAATAGCGACGTGGTAATCAGTCCAGTTATACCAGCTTGTTATCAACATAGGACTATTTTCCTCAGGTAGAGTAGCAGGGATGGAAAGAACAGTTTTCTAATGTAGCTGTATTCGGTTGGGATTTCCTGTTAACACAGCTATGGACTATGTGCCTCTGCAAGCAGCACTGTAACATCACAGTGAGAATCCCCTGAGTTACTGGGCAGCTTTTGTAGCATCATCTGAGAGACAGTCAGCTCAGAGTAGCCCTGGAGCATTAACTGGTTTCTGATGGTTTTGTCTTGTGGTAAAACTGATAAGCAAGCAGTCAAGAAGATGCTATACTCTAACATCATTCCTGATCCTAATGGTAAGAATTTTACACATGACCCAAATATCACATGATTTAATTTTTCAGCTACAATGAAAGACTTAAGGAATGGAGAGTAGTGTTTTGGTGCTGGATTTTTGTTTTCTTTTTGTCCCTTTGGGCTATGAGAATGTAATTTTGGGGCTGTTTGGAGAAAAGTGAACTTCTGTTTTTAGATGATCTCCTAAGAATTTAGTGTGGCTTTTGACCTTTTTCAGTAAAATAGACAGAAAGATTTTCAGAGGAAGAGAACAAGATCTTAATATTGGGTAATGGAGTTGGAAGTCCCAATAGCAGACTGTTGAGATGCATTAACTCCATTTATTATAGGAAGATTCATCAGGAGAGAAGACTAAATGGGCAAACCTGGGAAAATGTATTAAAATAAATAATTAAAAAGATAACTTTCAACTTCCTGTATTCACAGACTTACAGTTTCATGAAACAGAACAAAAAAAAGATTTTCCCAAAAAGTGCACTCCCAAAACAGTGCTATGTGTGTGTGTTATGATTCTGTTTTTTTCCCCCAGCCTTTGAATTAATTAGCTACCATGTTGAATTCTAAGTGCAATAATTAAGCAAATTAATGCTGCAGTGAAGTTATTAATGAGGCAAAATATGCTAATATGCTTTCCATAAAGAACTCTCTTTTTCTCCCTTACCAAGAAACTGGAAAAGCTCTTTTATTTGAGGCCAAACACCTTATCTGCAGTTCTTAGAGAGAGGGTTCTCAGTCATATGCTGGTGAGCGAATGCTTAAAGCAGGGGTTAATATCTGCATTTTTAGACACCTGTAAAACCTGTCAGAAATGTTGCAGTGACAAGGAAGTTATCAATCTGATTTCTAGCAGCATCAATAATGAGGAAAGGAAGGTGTTCTATGACCTGTACTTCCATTATGGAAGAGGATAATACCTATTAAAGGATTGCTATTTTTATGAGGATATTTTAAATATTCAATTCATATGAAGCGGTGAAGGCAATTATTACCAAGACATAATCAAAAATACATTTCTCTATTCACTGTGTCTGTGTCTGCTGCCATTATGTTTTCAGATTGCAAAAAAATATTCTACATTGAAACACGATGGTAATTATTTAGTTGCTTGGAAATTTGTACATGTAACAATCATAAAAATAATAACTAATAACTGGTTTCTGTAAACTTTGCCCAAGATGGGCATGTAATCTGTAAAGCCATTTAAAACATGACAATAAGAGTCTGTTCCTTGAAATGCTAAAAGTATCCATCTATGAAGAAAACCAGTCATATTATAACTTAGAGATCCCTTGCATGGTTCCCGCTTTCTTTGTCTCTTCCACTTCTTTTAATCCCTAACAATCCAACAGACACTGCATTTTCCCCCCACTGAGTTCTTGTTTATAAGCAGCTTTCATGACTTTCAGGTATAGCTTCTCTGGGAAAACCTTACTGCCTCCTCTCTTTCACTCCTTACCTCTCCCTTGCTGTACTTTATCCTTCTTGTTATTTGCATCAGTGTAGTTGGATTTCCAAGTGCTGAAGGGCTTCTAACTGGTTCAAAGAGGCCCTCAAGCCAAGCCAGGCAGCTGTGTTCATTAGTTTCTTGGTTTTGTGTTTCATCCTTTTTAAAAAAAAAATTATTTTTATGTTCAGCAATATACATGCCTTGGAGATTTTCTTATCAATCTCATGAAAAGATGTATTCTTGCTACCTCCCAGGATTTAATTTCCTTCCTTTAAACCTTCAGGATATTTTCCTGCTCATTTGCTGACATGTCTTTTGTTTTCAAATATGCTGTTAGCAGGTCCTTTTTTGGTACCCAACTAACCCCTTGGACATATTTTAGTTATTTTGCAGTCAGTAAAAGTGGTTCAGGTAACATTATATACTGTATTTTAACTCTATGCCAAGAATAATCTCTCCTCTTGACACGCTTATTTCCTGGAAATGCTAATTTTAGAGCATTAAAGTGGTGAGAAATCATTTCTCTAAATTTTCTCCCTGCAGGCAGTTTGACCAGTTTACTGGACAGTGGTTGAAGTTCTCTATTTAAAAAAAGTGTTAGGAGTTTTTGCTGCTTTGATCTGTAACTGCAGCATCTACTTCCCTTTAACTTGTTCCAAGGCTAGCAGTTCATCCATATATTTATATCCTTACAGGCTGGGATCTGTTTCAGATGGTCTCTGCTGTTTAGATCTCATCGCTCAACATTTTTGCATCACTGGGGGTGCAGGTTTCATTTGATTACAGCACAACTCACCCATGTGTTTACCCTCACCTGCCTTTGTGGTGCATGCTGACTCTGGCATTATGAATCTCCACTCTTCCTCTTGCCACTTCTGCAGTGCCCTCTTCTGCAGCTCTAAAACTTCTTGCCTGTTTTTTATTTTTGCATTTGGGTTGCTCTCATTCACATTGTGGCATTTTCAGGGTGCATCCCTGATGAGGAGCCTGCTCCTGTGAAGGATTTGTGTGTTTGCATGTTAGAAGGCACGTTGCTGTTTGGTGCCCAGCAGAAGAGCCAAGAGGTCCCCATGCTAACTGGTGAGGCTCCTTCTGTGTGCCAGAGTTGTGGATTGAGTGACCTTGCACACTGGAACCTCAAAAACTGGTCAGCATTGCAGGGTGGCATCCAATCTCAGGGAATTAACATAGACTGAACCCCAGTTTATGCCACCCTGTATTTGGGTGTCTAAACATCAGCTGTGGGTCTAAAAGCCACAGTATGTGAACAGTATGGGTAATTTTAGAAAATTATCTTTGAGTGGGGTTTTAGAATATGATAAGGTAGTTGTTGGCACCTAAGTTAGAGGACATGGGAGGATGTAAAAAGCAGGGGGAAGTATTTGATGATGTCTAGCGGTAAATTGACAGGACACTTGTCCTTTATGGCCTAACTCTGAAAATATTGTTTGTGCCTTTATCTGGTCTTGTGCATGTGGCTTGAGGTGAAGACAGCCAGAATAGAGTCTGGTGGAGGTTCTCAACACGTACAGCTTCTGCAATTACAGGGAATGCTGGAGTTTCTAAAAGCCATGTAGAAATGCAGACACTTTCCAAAGAGATTCACTTCAAGAAGAGCACCCAGCTACAGCACTCAGTGTTGGTTTCAGTGCGGTCATACCCTGGTTAAATTTGGACTGTTGCTATTTGTTTGTGTTCCCAAGTGCCTTGGAATCTTTGGCATGGATCTGGACCTTGCTGAGCTCACACTGCACAACAGCAAAATGAAAAGGTCACCTCTGCAGTAAAGAGTTCACACTGTATGGAGCTGAAGTTTGCACATATCACCCTCTTCCACCTGAAGACTGTCCTTTTGGTTAAACATGAGAGCTCTGATATCAAAGACTGAAGGTCTTTTAATTCAAAGGCCAGGATATTTTTCTATAAAGTAAATAGTGGCAGTGCCTAAAGAGGGTCTAAATGACTTAGGAGAAAATATGCCAAGAATGACTGCAGCCCTTTGTATATTCGTTTGCTTTTCTGTATGATTTTTTTTGATCCAAAATGTGTTGCTGCTTCACTTATTGTGGAGGTTCTCACATGATTTCCTTAGTCAACAGCAGAACTCCATCAGGAATTCATTAGACAGTGTTTGTACAGATGTAAAGCTCCCTCTAAGTGATCATATTATTATTTATATTGGGCCTGATCCTAACCCTTAGTCACATAAATATTTCCCAAGAAGGCAGTCAACTGATATGACAGAGAGAACTGCAGCAGTGAATCTAAATTTATGCTGCCAAGGCAGCAGTGAAATTTTTCCTTTGTACATATGAGCTTTATTATTAATCCTAATTTCGTGGGGTTTTTTCCTAGTTTTTTAATTGATTATAATGAACTACACTTCTATATTGTGCACACACTTCTTTAAAAATCCTTTAAGGTAAGTGAGGAACATCTTACTTTTCATGTTCAAGGAACCATTTTAAACCTTTATCTGTACTTTCTTATATGTTCTATCTGGACTTCTGTAAGGTCTTTGACACAATCCCCCACAACATCCTTCTCTCCAAATTGGAGTTATATGAATTTGATGAGTGCACTGGTGAGTGGACGAGGAATTAGCTGGATGGTTTCATCCAGAAGATAGAGGTCACCAGTTCAATGTCCAGATGGACATTGGTGATGAATGGTGTCCCCCAGGGTTTGTAGTGGGACCAGCACTGTTAATAATATCTTTATCAATGGCATAGACAGTGGGATTGAGTGCACCCCTCAGCAAGATTGCAGGTGACACCAAGCTGAGTGGTGCAGCTAACATGCCTGAGGGATGGGATGCCATCCAGAGGGACCTGGACAGACTGGAGAAGCGGGGCCATGGAAATCTCATTAATTTTAACAAGACCAAGTGCAAGGTGTTGCACCTGGGTCAGGGCAACCCCCTGTCAGGAGCACAGGCTGGGGAATGAATTGATTGAGATCAGCCTTGCTGAGAAGGACTTGGAGATGCTGCTGATGAAATCTGGACATGGCCTGGTAATGTGTGCTTGCAGCCCAGAAAGCCAAACATGTCCTGGGCTGCAGCAAAAGCAGCATGGCCGGGAGGGTGAGGGAGGGGATTCTGTCCCTCTGCTCTGGTAAGACCCCACCTGGAGTGCTACATCCAGCCCCAGTACAGGAAGGACATGGACCTGTTGGAGTGGGTCTGGAGGAGGGTCACAAAAATGATCAGAGGGATGAAGCACCTCTGCTATGAAGACAGGCTGGGAGAACTGAGACTGTTCAGCCTGGAGAAAAGAAGGCTCTGGGGAAACCTTTTCGTGGTCTTTCAGTACCTAAAGGGATCTTATAAGAATGACAGGGACAAACTTTTTAGCTGTTGCAGTAGGACAAGGAGTTATGGCTTTGAATTAGAAGAGAGTTGATTTAGAGGAGATACAAAGAAGAAATTTTTTACAATGGGAGTGGTGAAACACTGGCACAGGCTGTCCAGAGAAATAGTAGATGTCCCATCTCTGGAAATAAAAAAGGTTGGGTTGGATGTGGCTTTGAGCAACCTGATTTAGTTGAAGATGTCTCTGATAATGGGGGTTGGATTAGATGAGCTTTAGAGGCCCCTTCAAATCAAAACTATTCTATGATTCTCTGGTCACTGATGGTCCAGCTCAAATATCAGCCTTATGTGATACTGTTGAATTTTGGGTCATTACTGTAGAACATAGCATTTCTGAGGTCATACTACCCAGTTGCTTGGCTGACAATGCACAGAGAGAAAAGTTATGTTCTACAAATTGGGTAAGAAAAGAAGAACAAAGAGCTTCTTTTTCCCTTCAGAGATCATAGCTGTAAGTATCTGGAGGCGTTGGAGTCAGAACATATCTCCTCAGGTGGAGTTAGTGGCTTGTCATCTCAATGCCAGGGGAAACAGCCTGGTTGCAGTGAAAGTTGAAGCTGATGATTATTTTCAGCATTAAGCTCAGGGATGTTGGTTGGATGAGGTGACTCCAGAGGTTCCTTCCAGCCTAAGCCTACGATTCTGTGGGCATTTATTGCTAAATCAAGGTTGGAAATGGCATTAGATATTTCTTTGGCTTGAAAAAGTACTGCCACTGTTGTATATCTGAGTGTGTGTACACATGTAAAAATGGGAATACTCTTCCTACTGCAACTAGTGAATGTTTTGTCTCTGTGTACATGAGGGACTATGACACTTGCAATGGATAAAACTTGCTCCAGGATGCAAACCAAATCTTAGCTGGAGGCAAAGGCTTCCCAGCGAGGAGGGTATGGTATGACCAATGAAGACCACTTCTGTTCTTCAGAACACACAGTTCATCTTACAATATTCAGTTTGAGACAGGTGGCATAGCAGATGCACCATGCTGCTGCTTCCCTGCAGTGCTGAGTTGAAAGCTCTGTCAAGCACTGGAGAATTACCACTTTGGAGGAGGAAAGCTAATGTGCAATAGTTAGGATAGAAGAAGTCTCACCAGAGATGTAGAGGGACCTGGCTTCCATATGTCTTCATAAAAACACTTGAAAATGGTCCTCTGGATTCTGAGCTCCCATAAAACCATATTCCTCACATAAATGTAGTGAAAAAAAATCATCTGTCAGTGTGGAGACACTGAGTAGTACAGAGAAGAAATAAAGCATTAGGTCTTAGAAATGCACATCTTTCTGAGGCACCCCTGGGAAGCTTGATCCATGTATCAGTCCTGAGTACAGTTGGCATATGAGGGCAGAGCAGTGATTTCCCTTCCCAAACACCACATGTCTATAGTCCATCTGGAGCACAGCATGGTTAAACTTATGGTGACTGAAGGCTCTATGAATGAGTCTAAATGAATGTACCGGGGGTTCCTCCTCAGCCAGCTGTTTGCATCCACTGTCAGGATCCCTCATGCTAGTGCTGGATGGTATGCCGGCCATGATAAACCCTTGCACTGATGAAGTTGCACAGTGTGCGTGGCTGTGTCCTCTTTAATCAGATGATTTTATATGGCACAAATACTTTCAGGCTGGTGCTTTTATTTTAGCGCAGGCTGGTCTGCACTGGGCCGACTGCGCGTGTCTTGTTGCTTGTCTCCAGCCCAGTCCAGGGCACCTTAGAAGGAATATCTGTTTGCATTCCTACTGGCTGAGACATAGACTTCAATTTTGTGTACTCCTTTGCATCCAGGCAATGAATCTTGTAACAGCTTAACTTTTTATATGAATGCTGCCTCAGGCAAGGACTGTGTGGCCTAGAAAACAGGAGGTTTAATATTTTATAAAATCTCCAAATGCTGTTTTGCTGCTACCTCTCCTTGCATGAATTTAAGCCACAGTGGTTTGATAGACCTCCAGACTCTGAACAGCATCAAGGAACAGAAATAATAATGGACCATCTCAGTTAGCTGACATTACACAGAAATCAGACACTGGGGGAAAATGGTTTGAGTGAAATCACTTAAGGAAATCACAATCCATTTGGGGGATAAGCAAAATCTAAAAAACCCCAACCTGTGCCCTGCAGGTAAGTCATTTGAGGGAAATTGGTTACTTGTCTCTAACAGTAGCAGGGCTGGGGTGTGTTTTGAGCTAGGCAAACAGTTCACATGAAGTTAGACATGAAATAAAACAGCAAAGTCAACAGCTTGGCTCTGTTCTTCAGTAGTGTTAGAATTTTGTTGAGGGGACATTACTGTGGCCATTTTATTTAGGTTTATTAGGTACCGCTTGCAGCAAGCCATTGGGGGGCAGCTGAAGTTGTTATGCTGGAGGAGTACCTTGCATCCACCAAAACAGAAATAATTCCCTCGTTGTGTGTGGGTTAGGACTGATCTGTGTTGAAGTGGCACTTACAGACTCATCCACAAGGTTCATCAATACTGACTTAGAACTGCTTTTAGACTTTGATGCAGTTGGGGCCCTTTTGCCTTCCTCAACTCTCTCTGGTCTCAGGACAGAGCTTTGAAAAGCCAAGTGGAAAACAAACCATGCAGAACAAAAGGAAGCCAAGAGACTCCATGACAAAGCTTATGATTATAGCAATTTGCATTTTTCCAGGCATAACATACACCTTTCTGGAGGTAAAAATGATCCTGTCTGCTGCTCTTGGTATTTTATGCAATCTGTTCCCAACAGTGCAACACATAAGTCTAATGATTATACCTTGGCCACGGGCTGAAGTTATTGTTGGTAGGACTTGTGTCAGGAGAGCACTTACATGTGTTTCTCCCATGGAATTTCATAGAGTTGAATGAAAGAAAGGTAGGGGGTTGTGCCTTCCCCCTGTCTTTTTTTGGTGTGATGGACTATGACATGTCACAAGCTGTGGTTGCATCCACTCCTCAATTTTCCCCCTCAAAATGACTGAAGCCAGCCAGAAAAGGCAATAGGGTTCACTTAAATACTTGAAATGAAACACAGGATTAAATGGTTAGCAGAACTGTATTTGTATAGCCCCTCTGGAGACTGGAATGAATTGGTTTGAGTCAGGAGCTCACACTGCCATTTGGAAGCCCTGCTCTGGATCTCTCATTTTAAGCATAAGCTCAAAATGGTCAGGGAGGAATCCAGTGTTGCAGAACCTGAATGCATTTCATCATTAGCTTCTTTTTTTTTTTTTTTCTTTTTTTAAACAGTTGCTTATTTGACCACATTTTCAACCAAAGCCATCTGATGGTGAGCAAAAATGAACAGAATCACTTCTTGGAATTTGTCATCTCCAGGAGGTATTACTACCAGGTGAGAAAGATATCAGGACAATTTGTATCAGTTTTTCTCAAAAAGAGATGAAGAAGAGATAAATGATGGCTCTTGAACATGCTTCACTTATTCGTCCATAACAACTGAATGGGTTAAAACTTGAAATGTGTTGAGCAAGGGTAAGTGGGACTAAGATCTTCTACAAAGGTTGTGATAAATTACCTTTGGAAAGCCACTTAATCCTTCACATGGGTGGCAGATAAGGAGACACCAGGAGACTGAGCCAGCAGTTCAGGGTGCTAGGGCTTCACGCTGCTTTTTTCTGTTTCATTCCAACCCTCTGTTCCCATTTTGTATTTTCATACAAGGGCAGCTGCTCCGCTTGGTTCAGCATTGCCTCTGCTTTCTGCATTCCTGCCCTTCATTCCTGCACAGGTCCCTCACTCCCATCTATTTCTCCTCCCTCTTACGTCAGCCTCTTGCAGTATACACCTTGGGATACCAATCCCACACGACATCCTCCATGGAGCTCATTCCTCTGTGCAGAGAGTAGTAGTGGGGGGTTGCAAACAGCACCAGAGAGAAATCCCAGACAATTAACAATGCAAAAAATAGTCAACCTGGGTTCTGTCTAGTCTCTCTCTCTCTCTCTCCCCTTCCCCCTCCTTCTCCCTCCCTGCTTCTTTCTTGGGGACTTTGTCCTTTTTTCTGGAGCTGTGCTTGGCATGTTGATGCAGGTCCAGTGTGTGAAAAAACAGGCTGGGTCTGGTTCTGCATTTAAGGGGGATTTCTTTAGAGCCATCTGCCATCTCAAAAATTAAAGCAGGGAAGGGTCATTGGGATAAACCGATTTGCTAAACAAAACGGTTAACAACTCATGAATAAAACTTTAACAAAAAAGAATATCCTGTGGGGAGGGGCAAACTTTATAACAAGAAAGAAACACACCCCAAAAAACCCACAGTCTGCCCATGCTGATTTCCATCCACCCCTTTCCAGTTAATTTCCATCCTTTTGGGGAAGGGACCAGTCCCCTTCTTTCCCTCCCAAGCTCTCTCCCCTCCTTCTCCTCTTGAGCCCCCATGCCCTTGTGTACGCCTTGGGAGAGGAGGACCTGTAATCTGTGCCGGGAATGTGGTCGTGAGCTTCCTGATGACTTTCCAGTGGTAATGTCCAGAGGGCTTTGTGCCTCCTCTTAGCAACTCTGCAGCAGCAGCAGCAGTAGCAACCAAGCCACTTTTGTCCCTTGCTTGCTTCAGCAATGCCTCCTCCTCCCTTTTGCTGGGTTTCTTGCAGGTCACACACAGGAGCAGTGAGCCTGCCCCTGTGCAGACAAGAGAGAGCTCAAAGCCCTGCACAGGCACAAAAAGCAGCAAAATCCTCCTCCTTCCCCTCCCCCATTTCAGCAGGAAGGAATAATAAGGATTATAGGGAAAGCTGGCTGTTGGAATATGGCTCACTGGCCACACTGGCCACAGCTACCGCACTGCTTATCTGGGCTAAACCTGACAAGGGAGCAAGGCTACCTGAGATGGCAAATAGGAGGTGAGGGGAGCTCATAACCCACCCGTCACCTGCTTTTGTTTCTCTGCCCAGCAATGAGTTCTCTGTATTCCCTGATGTGACCCTAGCACAAAAACAAGTAGTAGATAGTTTCTGTGTTTGCTTACCACTCTGCAGGGCCTGCCCTAAGCACCAGTTCTCAGGGGTTCCCTAATGGAAGAAATCCTTAAAATGGTTGCTGTCTGCAAGACCTGCTGGGGGCTATGGGGGTCCTCTTGGAGTGGCTGAAGGGAGACCCTGAAGATCTGAAAAAAGCTCTTGCAAGGAGCACTGTGAGAGTGTTCAAAGTGAGGGTGAGTGTTGCATCTACCCACACAGAAGTGCTCTGGATCTTTGTCCTTGCCCTGCCCTCTAAACCATTAAGGTCATGATACAGCCTTCACTATCTTTCCCCTAGGTCTGCAGGAATGATAAGAACTGCCCATAACCTTAAGAAAAGAAGCTTAAAACATCCAGTGCATAAGGGATGCGTGCCTGCCTCTTTATGGGCGATGAGAGCGTAAAGGGGCTGTGTTTGGTTTTCTCCCCTCATGTTGTTCTTCTCACCCACAAGTTCCTGATGTAGGGAAATCTCCCCCATGCTCTGGCAATTGCCAGAGAAACTCAGGCACCATTTCATCCAGTCAGCAGGGTTTTGTCCTTGTGCAGCCAAAAAAGCTGTGTTTTGGTGTGGGACCTCTGGAGTCAGCTTCTTTCTCACTCACCAGGCCATGCTGGCAAGCAGATAGATGGGCTTGCCCCCCCCCAAACCATGTGGGGACAAAGCCGTGCACTACCAAGGCTATGGGCAGAGGGTCTGAGAATACCAAGGTATGGAAATGAGAAGCTAAGGTGTTAGGAGATGGGGTGTAATCAGGCCTGGATCCCATCTGAATCATGGTTTTGTCATGGATCAGAACCACTGGCTCTGCTCCCATGGTCCACTCATGGCTTTCCAAACAGCAGTTTGAGGTGGGGAGTGCTGCCTTGCCCGAGCTGCTGAAGGAAAACTACAGGGGCTATTATGTAAGCCCTTTTTAAAGCGACTTTTTGTTGGTATGTTGGGAAAAGTAAGAGCACGTTAACGAAATTTCCCATTTATTTATCTGAAGTCTGATGACATCAATTGAAAGACATCCATTCAGCCAGTTCTTTTATAGTGGCTTTTAGTGTGTGCTCTTTTCTCTTTCCTTTCTCCATTTTATTTAGTTTTAGAATGGTTAAAATCAACAATATTAGGGGAAAATGGAAGTACTTGACTGAAAGGAATTAATGAATATTGTTATAGCTATTGCTACGGCAGAGTTCAGCTTTTCTATTGGTCTTGCGAGTGAAAGCATCAAACTGCCAGAGCAGACAAGGAAGGTCCCTCTGACCATGCAGCTGGCTTTATAATCAAACTCGAGTGGGCAGAAAGGCATTTTCTGTGCTTTTGTTTAACTTCCCAGTGTAAACGAAGTTGGCCTACATTGCTGATATGCACCTATATCAAACTCATACTTGACTTTATAAATTGTTTATAGAATTCACACCATGAATTTTGCATAAAATAGTTGCAGAAGAATTATGCCTGGACTATATTTGCTTTTCCTTGAATAAGGTGGTGAGTACTTAATGTTTAATTGATTAACAAGCTGGACTGTCCAATATATTTTCATTCTAAAATGCACAGCATAAAACAAGAATCTGTAACAACTAAGGTCAAAACACCACCTGGAGAAAAGTCTCAGAAAGCTTGAGCTCCAGAAACATTTATAAAGAGAAAATTTCAAAATGGGTGATAGAATAAAAAAAAAAAAAGTTGTTCCTGGATTAATTTTTACTCTTTTTATGCCTCATTTTCCCTTAACTTGCCCTACATGAGAACATGTAGCTACTGACTGCTGTTTACATAGCCAGGTGATTTTTCTTTTGGTTTTGGGAAGTAGAATACGCATTTAACATGTTGCTTACCTGCTTTGATCTTTGACAGCCGGTAATACAATTTTAATTTTAATTTTAATTTCTGGACTTTCATGCTTATATTCAAAGTATTAACCCTGAAACATCATTTTTTTCCAGGGAGATGATTGCTCCTGACTTGATCTATTTAGAGTTAGAAAGAATCAAAGAGCCCTACAGGGTTGTGGCAAAGCACTCGAGATAAGTGTTTTCCCCCCCCATGTATTACTTATTTATTAAAGCTGGTGGAGCATAACTAAAATGGAGAAAAAAGACCAAAGAAATACAGAATACAATGGCCTTCAGATTTTAATGGGAGATATGGCTAGAAGCAATTTCTAAATTATTAAATAAATCGATTTTATTCTTGCAGTCACCCTCCAAGGCGTATTTGTCAGCCTTATTATATTCATCTTCAGTGCTATTCAAAACCACTTACAGAGAAACATGTTTTTCCTGGCCACAATTCTTCAGCCCTCCTAATTAAACATGAGATTTACATTATAGGTACAGCACTCTCTCTTTCTGTTTTTCAGCCTTCATTTTTCTTCTTCTCAGTCAGTTCTCCCCATGTTTGGATTCTAGGCCCAAAGACAAGTAGATGTCAGGCTAGCAAACCTGTAGGCAGCCCGGTTCCCATTTAAAATTCAAGACCTATTGGCTGCAAACATTTTTTGAGATAATGTGTGCAGCACAGTCCTGCTTCTACTCTTCACGGAGGATGACAGGGCACAAAGCGTTAAACAGCCTATTTGTGACAGCAGGGTTGTAATAAAAGGTTATTGCACAAAGGAAAATACTTAAAAAAAAATATTTGATTTATCATTTAAGTGGTTCTGTGCTCCCTCACTCTCTCTCCGTGCAGATGCACACTACATAAAATCCATTTGCTCAGCTTTTCCCATGAGTAATCCAACCACAGTGGTTTGGAGCAAAATCCTGAAGAAGCAATTGAGAAAATTCCGGTATTGAAAGATATTATTAAATGCCCATCGATAAACCAAATGTGCTGGCATGCTGAGAGGGGGAGAGGAAAGTAGTAAAGTATTTATTTTCCAAAGATCAACGTTACAGTCTCCACCAATTAAAAATGGATAAATGCAGTGCATTCTCCCCCTTTCCCCCAATTGTCAATGGTGCTGGTGCTCAGCACACTGAAGCATGGAAGGAAATTGGGAGCAGTTTTTGCTGCTCCCTTTATGGAGGAGAGGGAAGATGCTCTGCTGAGAACAAACACTTCAGAGCAGTGGCATGGGGTGTACCTTTTGTGACCATTCTCTCCACTGGCATCTTTGCTGGAATACAGATTGAGAGAGGTCTGTGAAGAGATGAGTGCATGGAACTCAGAGGTGAGGTACTTTACAGCACATGCCTAGAGGTTGTGCTTTTAAACAGGGTTTCTTTGTACATGCAAAAACATCACTAGTGCTCTGCTGCTTTCTGTGAGGGTTTACCACAGCGAAACAGAGCACAATGGTACTTAAAATAGATGACTACCTCTCTAGAAAATATACGCCTGCTGTGTAGTGTTCTTCCAGCTGACTCTCTGCTCATTGTTTTTTCCGAGATATGTAATTTTTATTATTACACATTGTACCCATAAATAATATGCAACTTAAGAAAGAATAAAAACATTCCTCAGCTCAATTAAAAAGCAGGTTATCTCAAGGCTAGAGCCGTTGCCAAGTACATAATGGCTGTTTCACTTTACTGCCACAATCACTTTATTGCCAGAGCCAGGCTCATTACTTTGGGCTACTGTGCATCTCAAGGCTTTGCTCTGAGCATTGCAGAAGCTGGGTAGCTGGCTCATCTCAGGAACTGCTCTGGGAAACACTGTGCTTCTTGCACACCTCCCCACTTCAGCTTTGCTGCAGGGGACAATAATTCACTGTTCATCTATGGGCAGCAAACTACATCAAGCCTTGTGCTGAGCAAGGTGTTTGGGAGCAGAGCCCATTCTCCACTTCTCTTTATTCCCTCACTGCTGCTTCCCCCTCCCTGCAGCCCCCAGCTCTGTGAGCTGACAGATGGGCCCATGCCCACCAGTTTTCATCCTGTCAGTGAAATGCGCCTGGGCAAGGCACAGCCTGAGAGTTCCCCTTCTCTTGTGCAGTTCCTCTCCTTAAGCCATGGTTGAATCCTCTGTTGTGAGGGCACAGGGAGGGATGGCCACAGGAACAGACCCACACCACTCAGTGATGTACCCTCTAAAACTGTTTTTACTTAGCGAGGTGAGTTTAGTGGGTGGATAGTGATTTTTTTATTCCAAGAATTCCATCCTGTCACACACAGATGCACGACACACATGAATCAGACCCCCAGCCTCACTCCAGTCTAGACCAGCACCCCGGACCCTGGGGGGCAGATGCTTGCTCTGACAGAGGGACATGTCAGGTCCTTGGTGGAAGCTCGGCCCCTACATGGGGTGGTTCCACCTGGGGCAATAGCTGCTTCACTGTGTCAGCTGTCCTAGTACATATGTGCTCCTGTCCTCAGGAAACTGCTGTTTTTAACTATTTATTACTTTCTAAATTAGACTGTTGGCATAAGCTGCCAATGACTTTGCTAATTACATTGCCCCAGGCCAGTCTCTCTGACTTACTCCTTACTAAGGCCAATTAGCAGTTGCCAGAGTGGTTTCTGTCACCTGCTGGCCCGCCGCCCCCAATGTGAGTTCAGCGACAGTTATATAACAAAGTTCACCTAAATCTCTGTTTTCTGGATCATTATTTCAATCAGATAGAGCTGTGCAGATGCAGGCAAGGTCTCACAGGGGGTCTTTTGGGGAGGCTAGTGCCTACCTGATGGCTGAGGACCTTCTCAATAAAGATCTCACCAACAGTTTTGAAAGAAATGTCTAGAACCCTACCTGGTCCTCTTCTATCTCAGCCTTCCCATGACTTCTTTCGAATACTTTGAAACTAATTTGAAAGCAGACACAGGACAAGCTCCATCCTCCCTGTGCATGAGTGCATGGGGATGCAACCACTTTTCCATGACACATGGCGTCACATAACACACATTTCTCTTAGTGATCGTAACACAGAAACTGCTGTTTTTCCTGCCTCCATGTATATCTGCAGGACATACGTGAAGATAAGGCAGTGACATGGAGCAGGAGAGGGAGCATGTGTGTTTCCATCCTCTTCTTGCAGTCCCTTAATGACTTGTGCCCCTGTTCAGAGGTGCAATGATGGGTGATGCTGACAGTGGGCATATTGGTCCGTCTCACTTTTCGGTGGGACACTCCACCGGAAAGCTCGGGAGGCTTTGTGGGGTTGTTGCAGAGAGAAGCAAGCCTTATGTAACACAAACTCAGTGAAGAGACTATGCAGCCCTGTTGGTAGGTGAATGGTGCTGTTTTTTTAACCTTGTTCTGTTTTTAAGCTTATTTAAATTATGCCAATGCAAGGGCCTTGGTGGGCCAATTAGTCAAACATTGCTGTTGATTTTAATCATGGAAATTACACAAGGCTGAAGCTTTTCTCCTTTGGTTTTTCTCATCTGCACTCCACTGTGGAATGTGATTGCACTGCTTATGTTTATGATATCAGTGCCAGAGCTAGATATAAACTTGTCCATCTGGGCTCTGCTAGCGAGGTAGCAACAGCAGCAAAAAACTTCACCCAGGGTTTGCATGACCCTCACTGTAACACTACAGACACAGGATTTAGTTCCATTTTTATTTACCAGCCAGCTGGGGTTGAGAAAGGAGGCATGGTCAAGACCAGGGAAGCAGGCAGTTGGCAAGGATGCCCCTTTTACTCAGAATATAGGGACAAATGATAAAAAAGGACTAAGAAGGAGAGCTGATCTAGCCCAACATGGCTTTCGCCCACAAGGGTGGCAATGGTGGAATGGAGATGGTTTATTGAGGTTTTCAGGTGGAGGGGAACTAGGCATGATTTCGACAACAGGCTCAACAGAACCAGTTGGAACAGCTCCATTGCATTCACACCTCTGGACTGCAGTCTGCACATCAGCACACAATTTTTTCTGAGGATATATAGCCTTATGTCATCAGGCCTTTCCCAGCTGGAGCAACAAAATGGCTCCTTAGGATATACAATAAATTCCACTTCTTCAGGACGGCGGTGCTGGCAAGTAGTCCCCAGAGATTCACTTCACTGAATTACTTCATGCAGTTGTTTGGGTAGGCACCAATAAAGTCTTTGCACATGCCTTTGAAAGTAATTTACATTGAGCACTGTAGAGTTTGCTAAATATTCCTGGTGCTAAATTCTTTACAGGGAATCATTTGAACATGATGATATCCTTATCCACTTTCAAAGGCAGAATTGGAGAGGTTTTAATGATAGCCACTGTCTATGAATTTTATGCATTTTGGCTGAGTTTTTCAAAGCATGTCGGTAATGAGGACATCCAATTCCCATTAATTTTAGAGGCACCTTAAAAGGTTTTATAAATCTCAGTCTTTATGCTCTAGCCAAGAAGGGAAGATTGATTTCCATAGTGAGAAAAATTTTAGCAAAGTACAGATAACGTACTATAATAATGTCCATGATAGCTCACAGAAAAATTAACCTCATTATCTGCACCATGTATGAATTTTTCTTCTTAGTGACTTACCTTGTGTATCAAGGTAGTTGAAGGCTATGATTGCTGGTGTGGTTGATGTTACATTAAGGCTGAAATTGCTAAGTACTTATCTTTTTTTCTGTTATCCTTCTGGACTCATGAAGTTGCTTAGATTGCTTTACACAGCAATGTCACTTAGATTGGACTAAAATTTGTCTATGAAACACTTTCCTATTCCTAGAGCTTCTAGCTGAGGTTTTTTTGGCAAGACTTTTCCCATTCAGATCAGTTCAGCTTTGATCACTTTTGACCACTCGTTTTATAGTATTTTCTTCTTCCCCTAGGTTTTTCTTTGCTCTCCTTTTGATTGAGCGGAATTTGTGCTTTCTTCTGTAAATCTGTGATCCTTAAGCAGACTGGAGACTTTATATAAATTTCTGTGAACTACAAGCTTATATATTAGCTAATATATTTCAGCCCTTGGATTGCTCACCGGCTGTTTTCCAGCATATTTTACTTTAGGTTCATAATTTTGAATTTGAGCTGCTTTTGTTTTATGTAAGAGGTAAAATGATGTCTTTGCTAAAGACAGTTATGTGGGTGATGCCTGATTGTTTTTGTCCTTTCTTTTATACCCTTTTTATACATTTTTATACCCTTTCCCTATACCCTTTTTCTTTCCTTGTACCCCTTACCCTTATACCCTGTATCCTTAGTACTGCATGTTTATAGTTTTGTAGTCTGATATTTAGTTTAGTTTGGGGGTTCTCTGAGGGGGGAAGACAAAACATCCCTACTATCTCAAAACTACAGGCTCCAACCTTGAAGAGTCTGGATTCTGGACTATGTTTTTGAGCTAGGCTATAGTTTCATTTAGGGGAGGGCATAGGGGGATAGTTACCTCACTTGTTAAGTTACTCATTGGGGGATTTTAGGTAGATATGGTAATTTGAAAAGTCCATAAAAGTTGTATATGGGGGTACACCCTTGGGCTCCGACAGAGGTGTACACCAGGATCTTATTAAACCAAGGTAATACCCTTTTCCTATACTGCTGTGTCTGCTTCTTATTTTTTACCAGCACTTAAGGCATCACGGGAGAGAAAGACAGTGCACTTAGTTCACATGCACATGTTTTTGTATAATGTGGGAATTTGTTCTTAATTCAGAAATTGCATGCATGTAAATTGCAATTGATACACGTATCTAGAGCTGTAGAAACACACAGATAAGGATATCTGTCAGTGCAGCTCTCACCATTGCTGTCTCTCAACACTTGTGGCTTCACCTTCCAAAACTTCCAGTATTCCTCATCTGACATCCCCAGTCTCATGTGGGCAAACTGAGGCCCAGGCTGCCAGCTGGAGTGAGAGACACTTTTTGCATGCACTGTGTAATTTAGCAGGTGAGGGGAATAAACACTCATCTCCTGATGTACAATGGTTATATCCAAGTGGTGGGAGCTGGTAGCTCCCCCAGGCTGCTGGTTCTGGTTACAGAGCATGGCTGTGTTCTGCCTGTTGAGGAGGGCTGAAGACTTGATGCAGGGCAGACCCTTCTGTGTCCCAATTTCTGTGTGGTGGCAGCCTCCCCCTGCCTTCTGCACCTACCTCTTCACTGACCACCCATCTTATGAATGGGTCTCGATACAGAAGGAGCTGCCATAATACATGTAATGTATTTAACACCTCTAGTCTCAGTTGAGTGGGGTTCAGCTGGTCCAGCTTTAGCACCACACCAGGTTTGTGCTGAGTGTCTGAGCTCCTGCTATTCCAGATGTAGGCACAATAGCTCTCCAGGCTCCACTGATCAGATTGTGACAGGGGACAATACCAGATCACAGGGGAAACTGGAACATGTAACCCATGGCACATGGACTTAGCTCATATCATGTCATAGATACCTCATGGTGGGGAAAACTAAACCCACCCCTAGAGACTGTGTTGGGCTCATTGCTGTGAAAACATATTGAATGACCATTCTCACAATTTGGGAGACAAGCTGTAAAAACTCAGCAGCTCCGTATGGAGAGGTTTTATTGGGAGCTGTGGTGCTGTACTGTGTACTCTCCAAAGCAGAGCTATGCATCCAGTTCCTTCTGTCTAAGTTTGCATGAGAATGAAAATGTGAATTATTTGGCTTAGGTCATTCCCTATTATGTGGCTTGCTGAAAAATATATTGGTTTCTTACAGGCAAAGCTATTCCCATGGATGCTCAACACTAATTTAATCCTTGTTATATGCCCAGTAAGTTACACTTGGGGCGAATTTCATCCAGAATTTTTATAGGTATCAGAATTATATAAAGCCATAATTATTAAATGCTTCCTTTTTTTAGAGCTGCAATATGTAATTGTCATGTAGGTTTCTGTGGTTTATGCCTTTAGTTACATTGCCAAGGCACTTAATATTTAATAAAATCCTTTCATAACCCTTTGTCATTAATACATAACTTGGAAGAGCTGGGACAACAGTCGTGGAATCTAAATGAAGCAGTAAGCTTGGCATTTTTTAATCTTCCTCATTATCTATTTTTCAAAGTAGGCTAGTGTGAAAACAAACAAACTTCCTGGAAAGTATTATTAAGACATACAAGACTAGTGCTATAGGAAGGAGCCCTGTGAAACAATTGTATATAGGGGTAATTTTGTTGATAATGTTTATTTTCTCAGAAAAAAACCTGAAAACACTATCTTGTTAGAATAAAATGTTCATCAAAGTGTTTTTCCTTCTTTTTTTTTTTAATAAAGTTACTCTGTAGGCTTAATAAAGTTCCTTTACTGAGCAATTATGGCATTTTGTTCATTATGCATTACACTTTGTCACATGTGATGAAGGAAACAGCAAACCCTTTCTCTGTCCTTGAAAACCAAAAATGTAAATAGTGGCATTAGTCCCGAGGGAAGAGCTGTGTTAACTGTGGAGCACTGCGTTAGAAATCCTGGATATTGTATGTCCCCATTGTTTAGTTAGTGCGGGGTGGTTACTGTGGGATTTAAACCATATGTCACTTGAATTCCAAAATTGGCCTTTTCAGTCAGCTGTGCTTTATCATTCAGTATTGATCACAGATAATATGCTTTGCAAATTAGGGGTGGTTACAGTGCCTTTGTCCATAATAGATGTTGTCATTCATGTAGAATAGCCTGAAAGTGAAGAACATTTTAAATGGGGTTAAAGCTTCTACAGTCATCATTAATGAATTTTCTAATGCTGTCTGGATTCCATAATCGTGTGAAGAGCAATAGCTATTACAGTATAATGTAAACAAACAGAGAATCCATTGGGAATGGAGAAGCATTTTACTTCTTGCCTACAATGGTGCATTAGTTATTATCAGGGCAAAACTGAATAATTGAGTGTATAAAACACAGCCTGAACGAGATAGTGATTAATGAAAGTGAGGCTATGGCTGAACGAAGACAGTACCTTTTTTAAGTGAAATGAATTTGAACAAATTTAGCTGCAGTAACAGGATCCCTTTTAGGTATTGCTGTGATACTGGAATACTTATGAGCTGGATGTTTGAAAACAGTGAAATAACAAGACAGTTTTGTTGTCTCACACCAACACTTACATTGTGGCAGTGTATAGATGCTCCGCTGGGGTGGGACCTGCATTACCACAGACACAGGAGAAATGCAGAAGAAATTGAAGCTCTTGTCCCTGAAGGGCATGTAAATATAAAGCATAAGAATCAGAAACAAACAAGGAGGTGAAGGGATGACAGGAAGACTGTCTGGTGTTGAGCTTCTCTCAGCATATTTTAGCATAGTCTGGATAGCTGTGAATCTCTCCTCCAGCTGGCGATAGCAGCCTCCCCCTAAGTCCGTGGCTGAGTTGTGACATTGTGAGCATTTGCTGTTGCAGAATGACTGAACTCAGATGACAGCACAGCAAAATCCACCACAATGGAGCCTGATAAAGTGCATTTCTTTTGTACAGTCTGTGATACTGGGTCACATGTGTGGTCTCTTCAGAGCTTCATTAGCTTGATTGCAATGAAACTCAGGTATCTCTTGTCCTTATTTGCAAGGAACGTTGTATTTCTTTTCGTTGTTGTGTGCCATTTATTGAAGTTCTCCTTAGCAGATCATAGGAGAAGCTCAGACCTGGGAACTTCCCAGGGCTTTGGGGGGCTGAGCCTGTGGAGGCCTGTTGGTGTTTCTGTACAGCACTCGGACAAGCCTGTGACAGTATTTGCATGGACAGAAGATAACTGCCCAAGACTGAAATGTGTGTCACACTCTACCTGCCAGCCTTCAGCAGGAAATGTCAGCTGGAATATCTGTCATGCTGCAGACAACTGCTCCAGTCTATTTCTCTGTCTGCTTATCCACGTTACAAAAGAAAAAAAGAGATGCGTGAGCCCACGATGTAGCACAGCCCCAGTTCATGGTTGTTTGTTCCATACTGTTTTGTGGTTGGTCGACTTTTTAAGGGGACCTGTGGTGTGACACCAGAGGACCCACCTGCCTTTACTGCAACAGGATTTCTCAAGGATTCCCAAGGGGTTTTTTCTGTTGTAGTGCAAACCTTACTGTGACTTCGTGATTCAGACATTCACAAACTCACATGTCCCACATATCTGGAGTCTAGTAAGAGCTGACCTCACTCAGCAGACTCTCCTATGTGGTGCCATTAACGTCTCTACAAGACCCCCCCCATTTTCAGGAAATTTATAGGAACTGAGTAGGCTGTTCCTCTGTGATATTGGAAACAGCTTGAAGACAGGCCATATGGAACTAACAAACAGAGGGACTGCATCTCTGTAAGAACCCGAGGAACAGAAAAGGGACAAGAGACTTTTATCTCAAAGAAGTTTCCACTTCCTAACACACCACAACTGAAATACAGTACAACACATCACTCTCATGAATATAAAGTCTCT
This sequence comes from Pomatostomus ruficeps, assembly GCA_013400735.1. NCBI lineage: Eukaryota > Metazoa > Chordata > Aves > Passeriformes > Timaliidae > Pomatostomus > Pomatostomus ruficeps. Next base: position 95,842 of record VYZT01031273.1, read on the forward strand.
GCTTTCCATTTAGCAGCACTTAAACCTGCTGAGGAGCCCAATCAGGTATGAACATACACTGGGGAGCCTTCCCTGTCCGGTCTGTGATGCTGAGAGCCCCAGTCATGTCGCTGCTTCCATTTCTGCAGCACGGCACAGAAGAGCATTTGGCTTAATCTTTCCTGAGCTGACAGTTTGCTATTTGTGGCATTTTCTCAGATTACATACTCTGTGTATCTGACAGGAGCTTGTGATTTTCAGCAAGTGGAATGCAAGGGAATGACATGCATCCCTGAAAGTCTGGTGACACATCCACTGTGGGCTATTCTCAGAACTGTGAAACATTGAGCCTGTGTGAACAAAGGGCCTGCCTCCAGCCAGGCACAATTGTCCCCATGTTTGTTATCCAACTTCCAAAATATTACTTAATTTTTGTCTGAGTGCAGATTTGCAGGACCGAACCCAAGGAGCTGATCTTATTTCAAACCTGGATTTTCTTTTTTTCTGTGCCTAAGAAACAAGCCTGCTGTAATTACCCTGGTCTGAAACTTGGCTGAGAGGAAAAAAGGGCAAAAGCACTGTGTAATTTTCTGCTATTTCTGATTTCTGAGATCTTTCTGGAGCCTTCAAATTTTGTGCAACTATCGTGTCTCTTGGAACATTTTTCTGTCATTCTAAATTGTCTTGAATTTGTTGGAAGCTCTTGAGACTAATTGTTGCAGAGCCTTCACATCTCCGGGCTGCAGACTGGTCACGTGTGGGTGCAGATCCACCATGGCTGATTCTGAGCGTAACTAGTTTGGCTTGTGTGGCTTATTCTTTCAGACACAACACTGGCAGAGCAAGGCTGTATCATTTCTTTGCCCAGCAGGGCTAGGGAAGCATTTCAGCCACTTTTGCACCACTGAGGCTATGCCTGTACCCTGCAGGCAGCCCAGACCTGTAGGTACTCTGTGTCCATGCCCTGGGAATGGCGGGAGCCTGTGTGTGGCTCTGCATGGAGCTAAGCCCCAAACAAAAATGGTCATCCCATCTCTGCCATTAAATTAAACAGAACCCAAGGACAAGGTGGCTGGCTCTGAGGAGAAGTGACACAACCTGGCTTGGGTCCATGGACCTCTTCTTTCCAAAATAAAGCAACCTCATGCAAACTGCATATTTAGGAAAATCCAGGGTCTGTGCTAGTCTGTTAAGGGTGTGTCTTGGTTTCAAAGA
>VYZT01031275.1:0-22580 GCA_013400735.1 Pomatostomus ruficeps
TAGTTGCACAGTGTAAGAGTATTGTAATTTTGTAGGGGAAAAAACCAAAACTTAAAAACTTCAAGTGCTTTGACCTTTTTATTATTTTATTTTTACTTTGTGGGGTTTTGTTTTTAATTTTTTGTTTAGCAGCTGCTTTCTCTCGAAGGTTCCAAAGTACTAAAATGACACTGTTTCTTTTTCTGTTTGAAAACTCCAGACAAAAATGAAATTACCTGTGATTGGTTTAATATCTTGAAAATTCTATTTGCCAGATTTTGTTCAATAGGCAAGCAGACTTCTTTCTGGAAATCTTGCAGGAGGAATGGTAACAGTGTTGATATTTATGGATCTTGACTTTACTCAAGCTCTAAGCATTTTACCCAAGAATATGTCTGCTGTTTATATCTGTTAGAGTGATGAATAGATTAAAACGAAATCATGATGGACTTGAAACTTAAAGCAGCAAGAAAACTGAAGGCAGGGGAGAGGGGGTATGTTGTATTTTTGTTGGGGATATTTAAAACAGTGCATTGGTTTTTCTTTCTTTCTGAAGAGACCTTTGAGCCTTACATCAGTTGGAGAGGGTTCCCTGTTTTACAAGGAGTAGAAGCTATCTCTTTGCAGTGGAAGTTTATATTATTGCAGAATCACTGAGGCAATCACATGCATATAGGGTTCTCTGCTTAGCAGCAGCTACTCTTCCTCCTGTCTTACTCACTAGACTGAAGGAAAAATTTTTCATAAAATCAGTAAGACTTTATCAAAAGAAATATCACTTAAGTACATTTTGTCTGTATGTTGTCCTTATAGATATTTGACCTATTTTTGTTTGAAGTTATTTTCCTTACCATTAGCTATTGTAACGATTTAAAGGAGAAATAAAACGTCCTTCAGATATAATGGATTAGATACTGATTTTTTTTTTTTTACTATTGCAGTCTTATTTACTATGTCTGATGATTGCTGTATGTGTGCTTTTGACCTAATGGAAAAATGAATTTCTTAAACCTTGTTCATTTTGGAGTGTTGATGAATTGTTAATTTAAGTTCATATTTTACTTCATAGCAATTTGTTTGTGTCTACAACCTTGTAGTTGATTGTAGTGAAACCATACTGACTTGGCCTTGGAAATGGAATGGGTGTTCCCTGCATCAGTCCTGTTCTACCCAGCTTGCCTGGCCCATGTGCCAGACTGACATGTGGCAATGACCTGCTCTGTTCCTGTGGGCAAAGCAGGTTTTTTTGCCTGCAGACACTCTGATGTCCGGCTGATGAATATTTTTCCTTCTGTGTTTGTTTCGTCAGCAGGAGAATACCTTACTGTTTTTGTTTTCAGAAGGCTGGAAGTTGCATTTGGGCTTTTGGACTTAGACACTTCTCCATTATTAAAATAATTATTTTTTTAAATAATGCTTATAATCCACACTTGTATCCAGATATGGGTGACTGACAATGTTTCCTAGTAATATCAAATAATATCACAAGTCATTCAAATTTGAATGCAAGATTTTCCTTGTCCTTCACATGTACAGTCTTGATGTCCGAGGCTCATCATGGAGTGAGTTATCCCTAAAGATGGCGTTCAGCCTAAAAAAGGCCACTTTTCCTGTGCTCTGTACTCACATGTAAGCTGTTCTACTGTAGCCTGTTCAATGTGGGTAGCTGGTAAAAGGCATTTTAATTTGCATGCATACTATGTACTTATACTTTATATTGTGATTACTATTTCTATAAGGACTAGGGGAGAAAAACACCTTTGTCATCATCGCAACAGGATAAGAACAGAGATTCTTTCTACATATTTGCTGTTGCAAGTTATAAAATTCTGAAGGATCATTAAAGGAACTGTATTTCAGTGTATGTGGTCACAATTACTTTTTTGTAGACCAGGCCTCTATTTTTGTGAAGATTACTAGGATAGTAGGATTATTTAGAGTGGGAGCAAATATTTGATGAATGAGTCCTTTTGAAGTTCAGGAGCAACACACCATAAGTTGATGGAAACTTTACAATGGAATTTATTTCTTGCAAGAAAACTCTTAGGTTAGCAGATTTTTAAGATGTAAAGTACATGCTTGAAATCTAGTTTGTGTTCCTAAACTGATGGATTCTTATGCTTTGAAGAACCATTTTTCAGCAGGGTTAGATGAAGACTTTATTGCTATGGCAGGCCAGTGTTCCACAAGGACATCTGGCATGTGTTGTAGTAAGATGTCACTTTGGTGCACCTCTATATCATCGGGCCTGAAGTGGGAATAACACTGTGACAGATGCATGAACAGTCTGCCCTTTTGCCTTCTTGCTCATTCAGACTGAAGAAGAAAGCAGGTGCTGAAAGATAGTAATTGCTTTTCTCTGTATGGTAATGAGGAGGATTTGTCTGCTTTTATATGTAACCTTACCAGAACAGGAGACTGTGCCAGGCACAGAAAAGGGCTTGTGCAATACAACCCAAAACATGGCTGCTGGGGCTAATTCTGGAGTTTCTGGCCTTGACAGTATCCTTTATTTCAGTTATCTTTATTTATTTATATCTACTTTTGTTAGCTGCTCAGACCATGTGAGTTATGGCAGAATGCCTAGATTTCAGTCCTTTAATGTGGCTAGTTATGTGTCCCCTACAGGCAAATACTCTGAGTGCTGGTCTCTCCCCAGGATATCCATTTACTCCTTTACTACATCCTGACTACTTGCAATAGCTATGTAAAAGACCATTATTAATGACCGATAAAAATATTTTGAAAGGAGTTTGTCCACAAATATCATCCTGTATAGCTTAAGCTTCAGACTCTTTTTGTCTAGGTAACCTTTTTACATCCTTGAAGTGTTGAAAATTTGGTGTTGTGGTGTCTGAAGCAAGATGAATTTTTTTGCCATCCTCAAATACTGGAGGCCTGTAGATAGGTATGTAGTGCAGGATGTTCCTTGCTGTATGAAAAGCTACACATGCTTTGTACCAGAAGGAAATCAGCAGTTCTTAAGAATGATGCTTTTTATTGAGGCGTATGCACCTCCATCTTTCTTTTCTCCATCTCTCTTGAGTCAAAGGAAAGGAGTACAGCTGCTTGCCATTACAAGCTGAAGGATGAGGGAGAAGGGAGAGAGAAAGAAGTGGCATGATCTAGGATCATTACTGTCTTATGAATTTCTTAGCAATATTTTATTAAATTGCATTAAAATTGCTAGGTGTGCTCATCTGTCATCATTGAAGGGATACAAAAACAGCCTGTAGTAAGGCAAGAAAGCTCTTCCCCTAACATGTAGTTATGAAAAGCCTTTGAACCTGACTATAGGTGTGTGGTGATGGTGTTACAGATCACTGCAAGGTTAGAATTATTTGAGTTAGAGCAATAGCAGAGCCTAGCACTGAAGTTCAGTAGGTGCTATGTCAAGACTGAGTTCCTTTGAGAGGAAGCCAGTCATGGGCTCATTTCACTTCCTTTGTTTTGCAAAATCAAAACAGTATCCAAAAGAAATTAATTATATATAATTTTCAGCTATAGACAGTTATAAAAGTTTAAAGACTTCAATTGTGTGTATTATCTGGAACAGAGAGGCCAGACTGTAGGAGTCCATAAGAGTTAGGAAGTAATTTTCCCACTGACAAACTATTGTCTGACCATCTACTCCATGGAGCCATTTTTTTTTCTTTTTCTATCCTTTACTTGGGCAACTCTTGGATAAAACACCAAGTTAAATGTGTCCATCCATATAGCCTCTGTGTCAGACAAAGATTTTCCTTTGCTATAAGCTAAGGCAGTTTTTCTTTGATTCCCTCCACGAGATACTAACCTCTTGTACCGCTGTTATTAGGTGCCCACATTGCCAGCTTTGCAGATTTGGTGTCTCACTCGCTGTATGAGTCTCTAAGAGACACGTTAGCAGCCTGTAACTTAATTTTCTCGGAATCTTATTGGGATCTAATTTCATGTACTGCTATTTGTTGTTATGGCAACAGTATAATGAGTTGAGCTGTATAAGGGTGGAAATATCACACACAGTTTCTGTTCAGGGTAAAAATGACAAAATGGCATTTCTATAAATGGTGTTCCAGAATAAACTGCTTCAGTGGGACTCATGAAGTTTTCCTTCCAGCTAATTCTTCATCATTCTACAGCTTTTAAAGTAAGTGGCAGAGGAAGACTTTTAAAAATAAAAATCCTGGAAGAACTTTTTATAAAAGTAGCAGGAAGGTTACTCTTCTTATTTAAAGTGTAAGAAATAATAAAAAAGGCCCAAGATACTGTGTCCAAAAGTGTCCTTTTTACTACCTTTGTTACATTAAGGATTATGAATCCAATGGATATTTCTTTGCAAGATAATTTTAACTGCCAACTATCTTAACTGAAAGAACAATGCTTTTACAATGTCACATAATTGTCTCATAAAAATATAATTGTGTCCCAGTAAATTTGATAGAATGAATGCTGTCATGCTTGAGGGCTTGGTTCCCTTCTGGGGGTCTATATGGAAATCTGACAAACATGTTATAGGTGTTCTTATGTGGTTAAGGCCTCTGTGTCTGTGGATATAGATGCAGTACTTGCATTATTTTTTTCTTCTATTATAACATCTAATATATAAAATAAATCACATTACTTTCTTTCTGGAAAGCTGAAAGATAAACTTGCTGGAAGTCCCATGTCAAAGTCATCTAATGTTTAAATGGATATACCATTGGCTTTTATTCCTTTCTCAGTATAGAGCTGAGGAAATGTTTGAGTGTTTTGAGATCACCTTGCACTTGATGTAGCACTAAATTATACCACTTGTTATTCAGGCTTATTCCATAAATTAGGAAGCGTTTTTGAGAAGCATGGACTTCATTGTATCAGAATGATGAAAAGAGAAAGCTAGAAAGCCAAAAAGATAATATTTGCACTAAAGAAGTTTGAAAGCAGAGAAATAATATCACTTCTTGAGCAGGAAAAATCTATTTATGCATTAAAATCCTTAAATAACACTTGTAAAGATGTTGGAGCAAAGAATTGCTTTGCTGCTTAATTGAAGGATGTGGGATCCAAAATAGAACTTTACATCCCAAGGACTGGTGTTAACCCAGCAGTAGGTCTGCAACTGTGATTGCAGCTGAACTTTTGCAGAAGATCTGGCAATTTTTTTTAGTATTTCTCAGTATATTTGCTTTGCCATCATTTATCATTTTCAGTCTGTGTAAATAAAAGTTAATATTTCTAGAAATAATATTAGTTAAATCAAGGCAACACTATTTCTCTTCATAGTTTTCTCTCAAACTTTACTTAAAGCTTGTATTTTTCAAGAGAGATGTTAGTAAGTGTGGCAAGCTACAAAAGAAATTGGATTACCTGGTTAATAGCAAGCTGAAAGAGTGCATCAGCTGTGTCCCCTTGGTGTGTTCTGGTTAAGCTCTGCAGCTGGTTTTGTCTGGTGCAGCATCAAGGAGCACACAGGTTTCTGTGCAGGGGCCATTGCTACCAAAAAGGTTCATATGATGATTACACCAGGATCTGTGCTCAGTGGTTGTTTCCTTGGATTTTGGGTTGTAGTCTGCAGGTTTTATCATTTGTAATACGAGTAAACAAAAAGACTAGTTTGAAATATGTTCGGAGAGAAACATTTTAAATTCTTTATTCTTTCTAGGATTAGTCTAAAAACTTAAATGTGTGTTTATTATGATTTTAAGTAGGTTAGGTAAGTAGTTTGGGGGTAAATAACTGTTAATAAACACAGTTTTGTCCATAACGCTGCCTTTAGCCTCCTTTAGGTGCTATCTGCTTATTAATGTACAAATACAGAAAGCAATTTATCACATAGTCATAAACTCGGTTTTGCAAAAGGCTGTTCAGGCTTAATGAAATCAGGCCCTGACCATCTGGCCCAATCCCAGAATCTAAGGCCAAAACACCATGATGGGAAAAGGCTGAAAGTTCAGATCAATTTTCATATCTACCTGAAAATGTTAAAAGAATACCATCATGGATTATAAAATGCTTTTCTCGCAGCAGAAGTCCTGGGGCTGCTAAAAACCAGACCATTATCTTGGAGGAAATGGAGACAGCTTCAGCTGGATGGACTAAGTGTCTGGCCTAGCATAGGGACAGGATCACACCCTCTATGTTTCTAGCTGGAATGAAGAAAAGGAGAACATTTATCTAAAACTAAGGGAAAACCCCATGCAAATAGTTGTGATCATTTGCTGCTAGTAGTAAAATTTCCTTTTCTGTTATTGCAAAGGTCATACATAGTTAAACAGTTTATCTGTTTAATTACACATCTCGGTGTGTGGTCTAAAGCTGTTTTTTCCTAGATTTGCTCAAGTAGGTGGTCAGAACATAAATAACTAGAATAAGGCCCAAATGTATGTGGAGGTACCCACCTCCCAAAGTTCCCTGCCTTGGAGAAAAAAAAAAAAAAGGAAAAGGAAATTTAAAACTGGAAACACTGTTGTTATCTTTTGCTATTTGTTTAATTTGCCTCCCTTCTTTCTATAAAGAAAGATGTATTTATTGCATCATAAACTGGCTGAGATTGTTCAACTGTTCAGTTTTTTAAATACCTTCCGTTAAAACCACTCTTAGGAATTCTTTGGAACGTACTGGCTGCTGAACACTCCCAGATTATCCAGAGATACCTTTATTCAATCCAGTCTACATTTCAAATTCTTCTGGTACAAACAACAGTCTGATGTTTCCTTTTTATTAATATGAACTTCTACTTGTAAATGTTCTGCTGCAAAATAATAAAAAGGTGGGATTCAAAAAATTGCAAGTAGTATCACCATGTGGGTGATTTTATTTTGTTTATTTTTCTTATGGTCGTGGCTATTTAAATGGCATTAATTGGCAACATAGTGATAAAACATAGAGGAATTATTGTGCTGGTCATGCCATCCTTATAGATGGTGGAGGAAACTTTCTACCCTGATAAATAATCAGTATCAAGAGTATCTTGTTATCATGTGTGCATCTTGATGGTTAGTACATTGGAAAATTTTTGCATTCCATATACTAAATATAGTAATTTTGCAATGATTATGCAGTTTAGGCTTATGCAGTTCAGTTTGGGCTTTTTTTGCATTTGAAGAATCTTGTTAATACTTCCATCATATTGTTCTTGCAGATTTTGGATGGGGGAGGAAAGACAAGATAGATGAAAAAAGTAAGATGCATATCTGGCCTCGTGGTGCTGTGCATGTGAGCTAGTATATATATGTGTGTGTATATTTATATATATACACTATATGCACATACACACACATACACACACCCCTACACCACCCCTATTGCTTTCGACACATTCAGATGTTAGCCATAGATCTATATCCAAATTTATCACATTTGTGCACTAAATAAATTGCTTCAGTAAATATTTAACCCTGGAAATTCTCTTAATTTTTTTCTTTTGAAAAGGCAAAACTTTTTGTTTTCTAGGAGGTCTGAGTAATTTACCAGAGTTCTTTATTTGATGTAATAATGAAATTCTCATATTTCTGCTTTTGCCTTAGTCAATGCCTTTCATTTTGTTTTATGAAAGGTATTTTATACCTTTGATAGTACCTGTAGAATACCTTTTTTAATGCATTCAAAAGCTGTTGAAAATAAAATTGCTCTTTATATCAAATTGAGTATCCAAGAGAATATTTACCTAAAGGTTTCTTAGTGAAGTATAAGCACGGATCTATATTTCGCATGGAGATCCAGCATCTTTTTTGCAGCACTGTGGTCTCTAAAGCACAACATCTAGAGACTGATAGTAGAGGCTGTAAAATCTCAAGAGGAGATGGTAATGTAGCAATGTACATGTCTTGTCAAAAAAAGTAAATAATCCTGCATCATGGCGTGTGGCATCTTTGACCGAAATGTAGGTATAACTGCATAGATATTCTCAAATGCACTTCACAGACTTGCCTGATCCTCTGGGTTTGAAAGAAGGGGAAGGAAGGGATGCATGCTATACAGGACAACCCAGTGCAGAGCAGAGCACTGTCTTACCTACCTGCCTGACCAGCCTGTTCCCTGCAGGCACCAAATAAAGATTTTTGGGGATGTGGGGAGCAGCAGCCTCAGCAGCTCAATCCACCAATGTCCTTTGACGTGGGGCACTGCAGACAGAGGGGGAAGACAAGCCAGGTTTTTCAGTTTCCTGTCTCTGCTGGCTCCTATCTGCCAGAGAAATCACAAGCAAAGACTCGGCAATTTCCTTTCCCACCCAAGGAAGTGTGAGCGAGAGCAGAGGATCTCCCCTGCCCCTCCTCTGCAGTTGTACTGAGCTGTGGATCTCCCTTTTCTCACCGGCAAGGCAGTGTACAATTGAGTGGTAAGAAAAAGCTTAGAGTCATCTGTTAGAGGGATGAGTTTTCTAAGAGTGGGATGTGAGGAAATTTTAGAAAGGTGATTCCTTAGGAGACGTTCCCATTACATTTTTGTCTTGGTGCCTCATGTTTTGTTTAAAAAACAGCACTCCATGAAAGATTACAGCTGAGAGAGTGAACAGTTACTTACAAATTAATAACTAAAACTAGACTGAGAATGGTTTGACAGTATTTTAAAATTAATGGCCTGCCATAGAGCATTTCTCTTCCTTTTTTTGCCTGGACCTCTGGCATCTTAGGCAATATAGATGAGTTTATGTGAACTGGTTTTTGGTTCTCTTGGCAGAATTATTGATGACACTATAATGCTGTAGATGCTACTGATTAAACCCAAGATACTGATAAACTATGAATTGACAGGCTTGAAAGTGGAATATTGAAAGATTACTTCTGAAATATACTTCAAGTTAAGCAAACAATACCATTGCTCACAGTCATACCAACTAATTTAATGAAAAAAATGCACACATGAGATAAGTGTCCTGGTTTTTAGGAGAAATGTACAGTGGCTTATTTGGGAGTCTACATTAAGAAAGGTGCCCACACATGAAGAATTTGTCTTTTTACATGCATAATGTGATTTAAGGATTTTATTTATTTATTTTTTTTAAGACAAAGCTCAATTTCTGTACAAAACTCTGAACTGAAAGAAGCATCACGTAAACATGTGCCTCAATGCAGACATTTTCACAGCTGTGTTCTTTAGAAGCATTTTTCCAGAGTTGTAGAGATTGTGTCTGCAGCATAAGGATTTCCTTGGTAGTATAATTACATGCAGGGTCTGGCAACAGATCTGGTGTTTAATTAAAGCTTTGTCTTGTGTATGCATGACAAGATTTTGGTAGTAGGGGACCTATACGGGCAGCTTCTGAGAGAAGATGCTGGAAGTTTCCCCTATGTCCAATAGAGCCAATTCCAGCCAGCACCAAGATAGACCCACTACTGGCCAAGGCTGGGCCCACGGTTGACCATGATGGTGGCAGTGCCTCTGGGATAACATGTTTCGGAAGAGGAAGAACACTTGCACACTTGCAGATGGAGAGGGGAGTGCAAATATATGAGAGGAACAACTCTGCAGACCCCCAGGTCAGTGCAGCAGGAGGGGCAGGAAGGAGGTGCTCTGGGCTCCAGAGCAGAGATTCCTCTGCAGCCCGTGGTGAAGACCATGGGAGGCAGGCTGTGGCCCTGCAGCTCAGGAAGGTTCATGGTGGAGCAGGTGGATGCCCAAAGGAGGCTGTAACTGCTTGGGAAGCCCACACTAGAGCCGGCTTCTGGCAAGACCTGTGGGCCCATGTTAAGGGAAGCCCAGGTTTGCTGGCATGACTTGTCCCCTTGGAAGGGACCCATGCTGGAGCAGGGAGAAAAATTTGAGATGTCCTTCCTGTGAGGAGGAAGGAGTGACAGAAACAATGTGAACTGACCACGGCCCCCATTTGCCATTTCCCTGCACTTCTAGGGAGGAGAAGGAGATAGAGAATTTGGGAATAAAGTTAAGCCCAGGAAGAAGGCAAGGGTGGGGGAAGATATTTTAAGATGTAGTTTTATTTGCCATTGCCCTATTCTGATTTCATTGGTAATAAATTAAACTTATTTCCCCAAATCAAATCTTTTTGCCTGTGATAGTAATCAGTGAGTGATCTCTCCCTGCCCTCATCTTGACCACAGAGCCTTTGAGTTTCAAGGAGTGGTGAATGGATTTTTGCCCAATATCATTGCTTCCCATTGGAAAGGGGTTCCATGCAGGTTGCGTCAGTAGCTGCCTCCTTGGCTGTCAGTGGCAACCTCTGCAAGAACTTTCCTTCTCATAGGTCCTCTCTGACTTAGGTTTTAAGAAGAAAACAAGTAAAAAGGGTTTTTTCAGCATTAGCCTAACATGTGGTCACTGTGCTTGCTATAGAGAGTTTAGTTTGTGGCAGATTATATGTCCAGTGAGAGCACAGCTTTAAAATAGAGGAACAGCAGTCATTATAGGCAAGCCTAGTAAGTATATATTTATATATAAGAGCCTGTAGACTTGCAGATATTTGTTATGGAAAATCAGGAGCAAAGAAACTAAACCTCACTAAGTGGCAAGCACTCTTGCCTATTAGTAATCGGAAGTCTACTTTAAAGGAATCCAAGAGTCTGATTCTCTTGCTTCTGGCCATGTTTCCAGCTGAGGTTAGATTTAGGTTATCCACTAGCAAAAGGAGTCCAACACTACTTGCATAGAGTATAATTGCTACACAAGTATTATTATTTTTATTACCAGAAATTTAATTGGAAGATAACAAGTGATATATAGATACTAATACATTTTTGAAAAGTCCTTGTGCCTACTATGTCCTCTTTTTTCCAGTTAGGTTGATAACCATTGAACCACCCTTCCTTTTTATTTTGCTTCTTAATTCTGCCCTTACATTGTAGAAAGCATCTCAAAACAATTCCTTTCCTACCTAAATGAGGAGCTATACTTTGCTGTGTTTGAACAGAAGATAAGACTTTGCTCCTCTGCTTGTGTTGTGGTGCTGCTGTGGGAAGGCTGGGTGGCAGCGGTAGTTGTGTGTGTCGCCGTGGGAGCACTGCGGTTCATGTGACCTCTCCAGCCTGGGCAGGGTGGCACAGCCCCTGCAACTGCCTGAAGTCACCCACAGAGCAGCTGTTCACCTGAATCACTTCCATTTAGGCTCAGGGGGTATCCTGGAACTCAGGCACCATTGAAAAGAAAAGGATTTAAGCATGTAAAAACTTTGATGAATCATGGGTCTTCCTTGGAGTGTGTGCCTGGTACCCAGGCGTGCAGAGCACCAGGAGGGCCTCCTGGAGCTGCTGCAGATGTTTCCCATGGCTGAATTTGAATCTCCTGAAATGAGTGGTTTTCTTGCCAGGTGTGAGCAAGGAAGGTTGGTCTGACAGCTTTTGTGGGAGTCCTCATGAAACCTGAGCCAATAAGTTATCTTTAAATACAGCTAAGTAAGGACTACTAATACTGATTATGAAGAGTTTTTGACAGCAGTACTTCTGTGCGTGAGCATAAATGTGGCTTTTAACAGAAGTGGGGATAGAACAGGCTGAGAAACTCTGGAAGAAGGTGTTGGGTTTCTATGAGCAAAAGCTGTGGGAAGAGGAGGAGGAGCAGTACTTGTAATGGGTATTTGCTTCTTGGAATAAATAATTAATTTCACCATAATGGTCCCAGCCCTCCTCATATCTCCGAAAGATTTCTGAATGAACCTCAATGAATGCTAAAGAACCACGATGGTCTAGTTATGGTAGTACAGAGCTCCGTGCATGTCAATAAGTCTCTCAAAGACTAAAAACATAAAAGATCCAATAATACCTCATGGAGTCAATACATCTCTTCTGAAATTAATTCTAATTCCATCTTTTACTGTTAAAAATGAGAGCATGTGCAAGTGTTTAGCCTGTGTGTTGCTTTGCAGAATTATTCCATGAGATCAGCAGGCTGTGGATGAATAATTAAAATGTATAATGTAGGGTGTTTTTTATGTGTGTTGGCTGAATGGGCTTGAACTTTGTCATAATACAAAGCAAGTTCATGAACGGCATTTAGCGTATTAATAGTGATTTGAAAGCTATTTCAAGGTATTATGTAATCATTTACAAATAACAGAATACCTCATCCAACTCATAGACAAGACAAGGAGCAGCTGCAATTGCTCTGAATGCTGCTAGAACCTAGGCAAAACAATTTTGGAAAAATTGTGTATATTCAATTTTTTTCTGTTCTCAGTCTGGACATAAACAAACAACAAAAATTTGTCACAGAGCACTCAGGCACAAGAAGTTTTGGGACCGCCCATCCTGGTTAGTCTTTCTGCGCTTTTTTTGGAACGTTTTGTCCGTTATGGGCTTCTTTGGACCAAAGAGACAGGTGTCATAGTGCACAACTGGTTAACATTTTGATTATTCAGGAAAGGCTCTCACCCCTCACAAAGTACCTATGAAAACAATAGTTGCTTCTGTAAAATAGATATAGGGAAAAACAAATTATATTGCCATTGAAGGCACTATTTTCACTAACTTATTCTGAGAATTCTGCAGGTGTTAGCAGTAATTCTAATATAAGGAAAGACGCATCATCAGGGAGGTTTAAATTGAAACTGCATTAGAACAGTTGTAAACTTCAGTGTAATTGTGGTCACAAAAATACCAAGCACAAAAGGACAATCTGAGGTCAAGAGTGGGAGTGGAAATGCCAAATTCAAACAGGTGAACATAAACCAAGGAAAAGGAGAACTTTTAGAAACATGAATAGTGCTTCTTTAAGGATATAATTCAAAAAATAGTATGTTCCTTTTAGTAAGTGTGTAGGGGGGTTTTGCTGTGCTTATTGCATAGCAAATAAGTTCTTGCTACCCTTTTTCAAAAGGATGTTGTGACAGCACCTGTCCTGTCTGCTTTGATCCAAAAACTGAATTTGGGAGTGTTGAGAAAGCAAAGGCCCCAGTTCCTGTTCTGGCAGCACAGGGGGCCTCAGCTTCTTCACGAGCTAGTTCATATATAGTGCATCAAAAAAATGAGCCAACCATTTGTGACAGAGAGTGACAGCAGTCACAGCTTACTCTTCCTATCCAGGCAATCTCTTGTATTTGGAAAAAAATGCTTTAAAGAATCATCAGAATGTGTCGCTTGGTGAGGTGAGGATGGGTATTAAGAAAGAAACTTTATGACCAAGGTGGTAATTTTTGGTTCCTGACTATTCTGCCTCTATGCTTTGGAGTGGGGCAGGTGGGGTAGCCTGGTTCCAAGCATGTCTCTCCCTCCAGAGTCTCCTGTCATACTTAGTATTTATGCCTTGGCATGAAGTATTTCATATGGCAGAAAGGGTGGAAATTGCCAAATGAAATGTCTCTTAGTTTTAAAAGAAAGAAAATTACTGTCCTCCAGTAGCTGTCTGCAATAGCAAATGTGCCAAGTAAACAATGATAATATTAGCTGAAATGTTCTGTGAATGTCTCCAGGATATTGTAATAAACTTTTCCATTATTGGTTTCCCCAAACAATTTGCAGTCTAACATCACTGGAGGGCTGGAGTAAACAGAGAAGTTCAGTTCTGCATTGTGAATGTTTTCTGGAATAAATAGGAAATGCAACATTTTCTTGAGCAAGGGGAGAACATTCAAGTCAAGCCATCTCATTTCATTCACATTCCTTTGCCAAGTGTTTCCTTGGTCTAGCTTTCCACCTTCAGAGGTTCCTCAGCTCTAGAAGCCAAGTATCCTAGGGATTTAAATAGCATTTAGGTCCTCAGAATCTGGGCCACGTTTGGGATGCTGTTCTGTGCACCAGAAGTGGTGTGAAAAAATGCATCAAATTGGAGTGAATGAAGGAACAAAAAGAGCCATGACTGCTCCGTGGCTCAAAAGCAGAGGGAGGAATCCAGGCATAAATGTTCTGAGAGGCAGAAGCCCCATTTGTAGATAAAACTGCTGTACTCTGCTAGCTTTTAAGCTTTCAAAGTGTTGGCACTCTGTCCTCTGTTTTTGGCTGGTGTATTGGGATAGACATGTGGAATGTGATGCAGCAGGGGGGTGGGAAATTTTAAAGGGGTTGGAAGATGGAAAACAGAAGGAGTTGGCCCAAACAAGCAGAGCTGTGCTAGTTCCCTAGTACAGGGTGGAGAAGTTGTTTCTATCACCCTGATAAGGA
Organism: Pomatostomus ruficeps; assembly: GCA_013400735.1. Classification (NCBI taxonomy): domain Eukaryota; kingdom Metazoa; phylum Chordata; class Aves; order Passeriformes; family Timaliidae; genus Pomatostomus; species Pomatostomus ruficeps. The sequence continues at coordinate 13,986 of VYZT01031275.1, forward strand.
GGCTTAAGCTCCTGAATGGCAATTTCCAGTGCAGTCTATAGGTAGAAATCATTCATCAAACTGTAGCATTTTTCCTCCTCTCTGTCACTTTAAGCAAGCATTTTTCACTCACAATGCAGAGCAAACCCAGCTTTTCTTTTGTCTGGAGTTGTTTGAATCCACTGAAATAATAAAGGATTTCTGGGAACTGCTGCTTTGCATAATTTTTTTTTCCAGATTGGTGGGAAGATAGGGATCTGTCACTAAGAGTCAGAATGCCATAAGGAAAGAAATTTGATCAAAATTATTTTCTATTACTGTCATTTCTTTGTCTGGTAATTTATTCAAGTTTATAGGATATATTCTCTCTCAATTTCATCAGTGTGTCTCAGAAATTTCCATACCTCAGGAAAGTTACAGTTGTGGCTTTTAGGACTGCGGAAAGAACATTTTTAGAGGCATCAAAGGCAGGTTGAAGCAGTTCTCCCACATTGCTATTAAACAGCAGTTTAACAGCCTGGGCACTGAGGCCAGGAAGGGGCTGTTTGATAATGCAGGCTATTATATGAAGTTTCTAGTTTGAGACTGTTTTCCTTTTATTTGTACAAGTAAGTTTAAAATCTGTACTCTGATACTAGTCCAACCAGATCTCACCAAATAGAAATAATGTATAGCAAGGTCCTGGTTTTGTTTCGGATTTTGGTTGCAGTGCTTCTCCTGTTGCTGGATTCATAGTGGGCAACATCAGGTTTTCTTGACTTCAGAGCTGAGTGCTGGCAGATAGGACGTCACAAAATTTAACTCTTTAATTTAGCTCCAATCTTCTCAGGAGCATGTGCAAAAATAGGTTTTGCCATCCTGAGGGTGACAAGCCAAGGTTTTCCTGCTTTTGGAAGGGTGAGTGAAAGCTGAAAAACATAGAACTGATCTGAAAAAGCAGTATTCCTCCTCTTTCTGCATGGTAGGAAAAGCAGAGCTGCAAAGTGCTGCTTTTCAGCAAGGGCCACCCTGACCATTACCTCAAATATCACAACCTGTTAGTATCAATGGAGATCTTGATTTTCCAGGGCTCTGTTGGAGGAAAAGGGAACAGTGGGGCATCAGCATTACAGACATTCAATTAGCTGGTGATGGTCCAATATGAAAGAGGCTATGCAAATGTAAGAGCATTTAATTATGTAAAAGTGATGTACCTGTAACTGCATCTCTAGTTAATATTATAATTAATATGATATTAATTTTCTTGATGTTAATCTTAGTATGTCCTTTTTCTAGGGGCATAATAGCAGTGTCTTTTGGAGAATCTTGAGAATGTACAGCCTTATGCTTCCTGTTGGAAGTCACAAATTCTAAAAAATACCATACATGCCTAATGTTGAACTGTTCTGGGAAATGAAAATGAGGCTCTGTTTAAATGTGTACTGTAAGCTGACATGAATTCATGCTCTCCTTAGACCTTCTTGCACTGATTTTCAGCATGTTGATGCCCTGACTGAACCTGTCAGACAACATCACCGAGAGACGGAGGTGATGCTCCAGGAGAGTTGACAAGGGAAAGGATTATTTTTTCCACTGGCAGCATGGATTTATAATGGTCTAAAATGACTTTGTTACAAGAATCTCAGTGGGGTTTTTTTTCTATTAATTTGAATAGGAAACAGCTCTCTGTGACCAGTTACTAACGTTGCTTGGATTGCTGCTGTTCAGCTTTCTAGTCATGTGATTTCATGGAATTTGGATCTAAGATAACTTTTCTTTTTCCCTAATGTTTTCAGTTAGAGAATACATCTGACTATCTAAATGCTTCTTCAATTACTGTTCTCAGATTAAAGTTTTGTATTTTCCTCTGTTCACATACTTTTTGCTTTTATATTAGTTGCAAGGTTTCAAAGGGATATGTAAACATTAGTAAAATATTTCACAAGTTACAAATTATGTGCAATTGTTATTCTAGTATGGTGGCTAGAGAAATCTGAGACCTTGTGAATTATTCAGATGTATGTCATAAGGCTGCAAATGGGAAACAGAGAGAGCCTACACAGATGAGTGCTGTGAGCTCGGACTGACTTTGAGGTTAGTCCTGCTTTGAATGGACTCTCAGCCTGATAACCTTTCAAGGTCTTTTCCAGGCTAAATTATTAACGCACGTGTGTGATTGGGGTGCAATACCACCTCAGTCCTGCATGCAATGTAGATGTATAAGCAAATAGCAATGGGTGAGGTTAATAAAGCTAAAGAGAAGCTGAGGTATTAAATTTCTTTGTATAATCTAGTAAGGAGAGACATTTTCCACAAGGGTAGTTATAATCCAAATTTTTGTTGAAAATGCAAAAAATCAATTAAAAACCCCTCCAACTTCTACAAATTCCAACTTTTGTTCCTCTTATATGTGACACCAGTCAAATAGAAATTAATCATGTTGGTAATAAATATGTTATACTGTGGCTGTGTCTGCTGAGCAGAACAGAAAAACTATTTCATATAAATGTTTTTCTTTTGCTTTAGTTATGTTGAATTCATGTTTTAGATGTTACATATTTATTTTTTCAAATTTTATATCTCTTGAAAGAAGATCACAGGAGGAAAAACATTTAACATTCTGTTTAACTACATGTCTCAGAATCTATCTTAAGGGCCATTTACCAGTATGAACATTTTGTCACTCAGACACTGATGATGCATATATCCTCTCCAAAAGTATGTATAATAGATTCCCATTGTAGTTTTCTGCTCCTGAATATTGCATAGTAGTTCTGATTTGTGGAAAGAAAAGAAAATTATATTGCCCAAATTATTTTTAGTAATTTTTCATGTGGGTTAATGCTTACTTTTTTCACTAAACATGCTGAAATCAGTAACCTGGCATAGGTATTCTAATAATTAAATGATATTAATTTTAAAGGTATTTAGTCATGTTTTGCACAAGTTTTTTTTTCACTGGTTTCAGTAGGTACTTTAATGTACTGCAAATAATGAGATGTACCATGATAGACACAATGAAATATATATGTAAGAGGAAGCATTAAAATAATTTGTGATAGCAACAATACTATTGTTTAATATTTTCAAATCTCAAAATGTGTCCCTGAGTCTGGTGGATCTGCATTTGCACAGCATCCAGCACCATGAGTGGGACTTGTAAGGCAAAGCTTCAATGCTGGAGGATCCAGTGTCCACATTATGTGTGTTTTGAGGGTTTTACTTTAGACTAGCTCTTGTCTGCCTTAGTTTTGCTGGAAAAGGGTCTGGTGTTTGCTCTCTGAGAGCATTTGGTGATGTGGAGCAAAGCATGCTAGGCAGGGATGATCAGGAGACTTGCTTTCCAGAGGCACACTTAATTTGAGGTTAAATGCCAGTGTAAACAGACTTTTCATTCCCTGTAAGAGTGGAGCCTCATGCTGTCTTTTTTTTTCTCATATACACACACCCAGAATCTTCCAATGATTATCATTTTGCTACAGACAGCTAGTATCTATGAATGTGACAAATCATCATCAACACAATGCATTCTGGGATCTACATCTGTCATAATTTTATTTTGCTGCAGTCTAGCTGAGGGCATCTTGATTTTTGTCAGGAAACACTGAGGAGCAGAAAAACCTCTGTTGAGAGGTAAAAGCATTATGTGCAATTATTTAAAGTTATAAATAGTAGGAGCTACATTTAGTGAGCTGCATAAGAAGACTGTGAGATCCGTTTAGTTGGATTCTTTGTTTTAGTAGCAAAACACAATATTTTTTTAATTGATTATATATATATATATATATATATGTATGTATGTATTTTAGATATTTTGCAGGAGGTATTCCCTGGAGCTTTGCTTTAGTAGATTTTCTACCTGGTTTCACCTGAGTGCAGTAAGCTGCTAAAGCTTTCAGGCTCATTCAGGAATCATCCTTTTGAGTGAGCAGGTTAATTGTTTTTCTGTTGTTGTGGAAGCGTTGTGCACAAGTCAAGGATAGGGAAGAGTTTCCTCACTGTGCAGGTGGATGTGTCAGTGGGCGTGGTGCTGAGCTGTGCTTGGGCAGCCGTGCAGGGACACTCCCACGGGCTGGGACAGGGAATGGCCATGTCTCTCCAGCCCCTGCTCGGCCCAGGCTGGTGACACTGATGAGCACAAACTTTCCTGACTTGTGCATGGTGGAATACATTCCATTCTGCCAGGGTCTTACTACAGTATGAAACAGAGGAGAGAAAAGTAAAATAGACTGGTAGTTGAAGCCCCTGTTTACTAATCTAGTAAACTAACTAGTGATCTGTTTTAAAAGCGATAAAAAGAATCTCTTAAAATTGTGGATGGGTATATAAAATGTTCAATAAATGCTGTTATTTTTAATGTGTTTTCAAATGGGAGCTCTTCCAAATTTTTAAGCTGAATCTGGAATTAAAACGATTATTTGGGTTTGGTTTTTATTTCTGAAACTTTATAAACAATTAGACATAAAATAGTCTCATCTTATTTTAATTTGAAATTTTCAGTTGTACAAGCTTTCAATCTATAAAGCAGCAATTCAATTTGCAGCAGCTAGAATGCTCTGGGAAGACACCTACCTTTATCAGCCCTAAGGGCTGAGTTACCCTGAACCAATCCGTTTTTCGTCATCGTTATTAGGGGCAAGTAATTTATTGTGCAAACCCATCAGGTTGTGTGGCCTCTGCTCAGAGCAATGCAGCTCCTGAGCAAGATATTGGTTCTTCTGCCACCGTGTGGTTGTGTTACTCAGAATCAACGACTGTTTTAAGAAAGATGCAGTGCTGTGGCTTCTATAAAAACAAACTATTAACTATCACGATTGTTTTGGTTTTGAAGGTCAGACTTTAATTTAAGCTGCGTTGTTTGTAAATGTTAAACTTCGAATTACATGTTTAGGAAAAAAAATTGCATTCAGTAAAATTGTCTTTTTATCTGCTGGGATTCTCTGTAACTTACATATTTTTACCTTAGCCTTCTCTCCTGTCTAAAAGAAGTAATAAAGGTCATTCTTTGGTGCTTGAGAATGCTGTTAGTCCCTAAATTTTGTTGTCAGAAGTGAAATTAAAATGTTGAAAACCACAGTTGAACTGTACTGGTTAAACCTTGTTTCTGTTTTCCCCATTCACTACAATGTATTGAAAGTTAGTCTTTGCTTAAAAATATAGGAGTTTTCCCACTCCCTATTTAACAATTTCCATTTCAGTGGAGGGAGACTTGTAGAAACATGTTTGCAGATGGTTTCCTTAAGATTTTTGCTGCGAATTCCTTTTTTATGTATTCATAGGATTCAAAATTGGACCTTCAATATGAAAACTAAGTTGCAAAGAGCAGACTTGGCATGCTTTTTACAAGGGTATCTTCTTGTCAGACCTATTGCTTTTCTTTCCTTCTTTCTGTGCTATTTTCACACAGCTCCTTCGGATTTCTTGTCAAAATAACCAGCTGCCATAAACCCCATGATTATTACGTAAGCCGTGCTGCTACTGAAATACTCATTAACATGGGAAGGTACATGTCATTTCACACCATGCATTGTCTGAAATAATAATTTTTGTTCTGAATAAGCTTTTTACTTTTACTCCCCTGTAATAAAAGATATTTTTAGTAGAAGGGATGAAACTAAATTTGAACGTTGAAGTACGGGGTCTATGTGAGCAGGCAGATTTGAAAGGTGTAATTAAGTCACTTAGCTCTTTTTTTATTAACTCCGCTGAGCCCTACCTCTGAGGCTCAGTCATCTCCCTTCTGCTTTAATATAGTTAGAATATGTTCAATAATAAAACCCGATTCTTTTAATTGATTTTGCAGATTTTGAAACCTTCAGTGAGTCAACCTTTTTAGACAAATAGTCTTAGCAGTTGATTCTCAGTGCTCATTAATTGGTGCTTGAAGCACTAGGTCTTATATTCATGTATTAACCAATAGACTCCTGTTGTAGGATGTTTTTTAGGTCATGTTGTGATAGACCCACGCACCCCTCTGAAGATTTTCTTGGATGCGTTTGAGTACATTTCTACGGTGCAGATGGACATTGTGTGTACATACTGAAAGGCTTCAAAATTGTTTTGTAAAATACAATGAAAGATGCTTTGCTAAAGAAATAACGGCTTTTACAAAGTGCTAGTACTTTCAGCGTACACTGGAAGCAAATTCCATACTGCTGAGTATTGCTTGGGCAGATATGGACAGGCACCACAGCCAAAACAATTCAGCAAAGTTTGGAAATGCAAAAAATCCTTGATTTAAAGAGCCAAAAGTATGATCCTTTTACATTTTCTTTAAACTAGGTCATTGAACTGTTCAGGAGCAAGTCTTCAGAGATTTTTTAAGTGAGTTCTGCTGAAAGGAAAAGGTAGTGCATTCACCTGAAACAAAAAATATGCTCATTAACACTTTGTGAGTGTGAGCTTTTAAAGCACTGTAATGTATTTTTTCATTCTGGAGTCCCTATTTGAGAAGCAAACTCCATGTTTAGTTCACCAGTAAATAAGGTGAAAGGACAACATTGCGACTAATAACAGCTTGTTGTGTCATGTGTCTATGTTGCAACATCTAAAATATAAACTAAACTTCTTTTATTAATCTAAAATTTGTTTAATATATTTACATATCGTTCTTCTCTGGTTGTTTTTCGGGTGGTCTCACCATGTAGATTATAGCATTCTTTGAAGACAGTTTGGCAGCTTATTTATGACTAGGTGGAAAAACCCCGAATAATTGAAATCTTGTTGTATCCATTAAATAATTTTTTAAAATATGGTAATTGGCACTTATATAATTGAAACTTAGCTTGAATTTTTTTTTTTTTTTTTGGAAAAACAATTCCTGTTAGCTTTCCATACTGTGCATACATGAATTTATGTGAGTGTCTGAGGGTAACATTTTGGAGCTATTTAGAACATGTAGCATGAGTTAAAAAATAAGACATTGTGCAACTTTATGGGTATGATAAAATACATCATCATTCCAACTTACTGTCACAAGGCAAAGTGAGGTCCTGAAATTTCTAATTATATGTTGGTTCATAACTTAAAGTCTTCAGGGATCTTATAATTTATGGAATATTTATGGGTTTTACACTTATGACTGAAAAGTTTGTTCAACTTGGAGCCTGGAATAACGGGATGTTTGAATTGCTGTATTCAAAGGTTTGTTTGTCTTGATCATGAATCTTCTTATTTTCAGAATACTCAAGAATTTTATAGCTCCTTTAATAATTGACTTTAATTTATCTTTTATGATTTTAAACATTAACATATTTCTTTAGTATTTAGAGAGGCTTGTTTCCTAGGAATTGCCTTTCTCAGAAGTTCCTTTCTTAACATTTCTAAATGTTACTTCCAATTCGTAGTAATTCAGCAACAATTGGAAGCAGAGCACTGGTTCATGGACCATCACTTAACTAAATAGTCTTGAAAAACCTCAAGCACTAAGAGGACTATTTTTTTGCAAGAGGGAAAACAAAACACTTCTGCATGATGCTACCTCTTAGGATATTTGGTTATGGTTTCATTCAAGAGGCCCAATAGTTTCCCCTGTGTCTAACAGAACAGGTTAAAGGTGGCAGTGAAAGTTATATCGCACTTACAGAATAGAATTTGCATTAGTAAAGTCTGAGCCTCTGTGCTGGTAAATATGCTTTCTTCTGCAATCTTCCAAATTCCCCAACTCAGATCTGATTATAAATTTCACATGGAGAGGAGGACACAGAAGATCTGTGTACATCTCTTCTGACGTCAGATTTGACTGTGTATGTATCTGTATGTGCCCATAAAACATGCCATCTAATATGTATGTTAAATAAAAATTTTTCTCAAATTTTACTTTGCTGCATAAAACATCCACATCCCTGTGCTGAAGACTCCACTTAGGAGCATTAGCTTGCTCTGGTCTGGGGAGATCCCCACGGTGTGTCCTGCTTTGCAGCTGGATTTCAGCAGGACTGGAGCCCAGCTCAAGCTGTACGGCTCCACAGGCCCTTGTATGTAACACATGGGCAGAAGTGCTGAGCCTTCATTAGAGATCTAGTATTACTGCTGCAAACGAGTTCTAAACTATTCAAGCGCTGTGCTGTTGTCCTGAGTTTTGCAGTTCTTCAATGTTTCTCTTTGCTGTAGTACTTTCTCACGCATGCTGTTGTAAACATGGCCATGTTTTTGCTACCTGTCCTTGTTTTCATTCCATTCTCCTAGGTGGAGACATGTGATAGATTTTTCCTTTGACCAGTGTGATTGAGAGGTGGTAATTTCTACCTCCAATCCACGGTGATTTCTAAGAACATAGAAATAAAGGTCAGAAGGTTCTGCCCTCTCTGTTTTGGCTCTCTCTTAACTCTCTTGGCTTTTCATTGTTCCTCGACCTGGTCGGCTACGTGTGTTTTCTTTGTGTCCATACAGTACGACACTGTGCTTAAAAATACTCATGTGCTCTGGTCTTCCTTGAAGACTAGTGAATGAATTATGATCTGATAGAAAGATGGGATAACCAAAAATAAACCAGAAAATCCTGAACTCCTCTCATGAAAAATATCTCCTTTCACAGTAAACCATGATCGCTAAATTTAAAAAGTTGCCTGATCTATCTGCCTGACTGCCTACCTACTACATTGTAAATTGTATCGGAAAATTTTGTCAGGTTTGATA
>VYZT01031276.1:0-16530 GCA_013400735.1 Pomatostomus ruficeps
AATAATAATAGTAATAGTAAAAAAACCCTTCACACTAGTATAATAATAAAGATATTGAACACATCAGTGTGTCTCACCAGTGTTTCTGGCACTGATGGGAAAAAGTCTGAATTGTTCAAATTAGTTAAAGACAAATAGATTTTATCTGTTTTGGGATTCTTCATTCTTTCCATCTGTTTTTGCCTTCTGTTTCAAAAACATGTGGCATAGCTGCTGATGAATGGAAGTTTGGGCTTGACATGAGAAAACAATATCATGAACTGTGTTTCAGGACCTGAAGAGATTGCTTAGACTGCTTGCTGTATCTGTGTTTCAAGCTGCAAGTAGCAAAAAGCTCTGGACACAGAAGACAGATGAATGTAAAAAAAAACCCTTTACAGTTTTTCATTTTCCTTTTTTGTGCACCTTTCTAAAGGAAGCAATTTGAGGGTTTTTAGAGCTGTAATATTGTATATCAGTTAAATCTTATAAACTTTGCCTTCTGTAGTACTATCCAAGAGATTATCAAGCCTGGATGGGAAAAGGTCAGAAAATGAAAAAAAAAGGGCATTATTAAAATAAAAGCTTACTTAACAGTTTACATTTCATATGCTTCAGCTGTTCCATTTTTAGTTATTTTTAGTTTAAGCATTTTTTTCTTCCCCCCCAAATCACAATGCCATGGAAATATGGCCTTTGATTCTGCAACTAGAAATTGTTCTGGATCTAGCCTTTCACACAGTACAGGCTCATGCTTTCATCAAAACCTCAGACCAGAATTCCCACACTCCTATATTCATGCCTGACAAGATCAGTAGTGGCCAGGACTTGCAGGAGCAAGACCACTCTCATGAGGTCTGTGTGATTGCAGCACAAGGGAGATGTCGCAGAGGAGTCTTCAACCCTCCCTGTCTTAACTAATTGTGTGTCTGCAGTGGTCGAGCATGAAATTGAAATTTAAACTCCACTTTCAAAGGCATAGCTGAGTGTCGTGATGAAGTACCTGGAATTTAGTATTATAGGATTCATTAGGTTCAATGGAAAAAGAGGAATTGCAATTAATAAGTTACGCACTACCAAAGCATATGAGTTTGGAATTTGAGTGGCATCTGAGCATTAAAGCTAAAATAATGGGAGCAGTGCAAACAGGCTGAGATTGTTCCACTTCACAAACATAAAGATGTTTAACTGACATTTATACAGCTTTGGTGGTCCAGAGAGCCTGGCAAGAATGTGAAGAGAGGTAAATTAAAGATACACAGAGGAGAGCATAATATGTACTGTACATCTTGAGACCAGTGATTTAACTGAAATAAAAATAGATGTGAGTGAAAAAAATAGTAAAATTATGTGTGTTGAAGGATTCAGGAGTAATGGAGATTATTAAAAACAGCTAATCAAGTTTTGAAGGAAGAGTTTCATATAAAACACATTTCTGAAGTATCCAAATTAAGTGAAATTAAACAGCATGATTGATTTTAATTGCTGAGCAAATTGTTAAAAAGTGATTATAATAAGCATCTCTCATCAAATAAATGCTTAGCTTTAGCACAGCTCTTAGGCTGGGGAAATTTTCTCTTTTGAGTCTTAAATATTCTGAAATGAGTACAATCCTGATCCTGTTCATATCCAACAAAAGAAGATAAATGGGGATATAAGGGAAATTAATAAATTGATTTAAATTTCCTTCTCTTTGAACTAATCATTGCTTTTTAAAATAAGGAAGAATGTACACTGCCATGAAAAGCACCACTTGACACCTGTGCAAAAGATTTGCCTGACCAACTTAAAATGTAGGAATGGCCCATTATGGCTCTTACTGCTTTGCCTCATAGGATGCTGCCAACAAGGATCAGCAACGGATCATAGAGAAAAAACAACTGCAAGTTTGTACTTCCTCAAAATATGCAAATTCACAAATGCCTGACCCAGAACTGTGAACATTCAATCTTTCCATGAACTCAAAAATCTTCACACCACTAGCTTTCCACAACAAGAGAACCAGAAGTTTTCAGATACCAAAGCAACAAGTCAATTTAAGAGGGGCTTATGATACATATTTCTGTGTCAACATAGAAAAGACATGAAATGGTATATGATCCCTTCATTTGTAATAATTGTGGGGTTTGTTGCCTATTTTGCCATGAGTTATAACAATAAAAGTAATTCCTGCTTTAATATTGGTAATACCCATTCTTGGTATATGCTTAGATAAATCTCATGATGCTTCAGAATGGAATGGATTTAATTACATAAAATCAGCAAAATATGTATTGCATTCGATAACCTCAAAATAAATGTTCTACTTTTCCTTTTGTTTTCTTGAGCAAATATATCATTTTCTGCAGTGTTTGCCCTAGAATCATTGCACTTGTTTGTTGTGCACAGCAGCGGCTATAAAAGAAGGGTTCTAACACTGGGTAAACTAATTTCTATTAAGTTGGTAATAATTTACAAATTGTATTGACTTTTAAAATGAAAAACATGATTAGCACCATGTTATATAAATTGTAACATTTATAAAGTCACAGAAGACTGTTCAAAGGTAGGCAAAAGAAAAAACAGTAACAAAAGATATTCAGAGTTTGAATTATTGCATCATCATACCTTCATTTTGGAAGGTTTTGGTCTTTCATTTTACACAGTCATAGAAAAATAGGCATCACAACTAATATTAGTGGTCTGATGACTCTTAAAGGTTTTCCAAGTGAATTCAGGACTACTTTACCACACTTTATGACATGAAAGAATGGAGGCAATTAAAATAAAAATCTATCGTCTCCTTTTGGTATAAGAGTTCATATTAAAACAAAGGAAAACTCATGCAGGAGGCTTTGATGCATAGTTCAAAAATAAACCTTGCATAGAATAAATAACTATGAATCATAGTAGATTATACTAGACAGAAAGTTGGTGCCCCATTGAAGTTTTTATAAAAGAAATATGCTTTTACTGAATTCAACTTAGATATGCAGGTTCTCTTTCAAATAATAAGTTTCGTGATATTTTACAATGAGGCTTCTTTCACACACTGATACTCTGAAACATTTTATATTTCTAAATTCAAGTTATTTATCACCTCTAGCCATGGCAATTTGATACAGCAGCTCTCAATGAATTATTTAAACAATATTTTGGGTTCTTAAATATTGCCTATGAGGTCTCCTTTCACTGTAATGCCTACAGCAGTTTTCTATAAACTCTCCAACTTCACCAGTCCGGAGAGGAAACTTCAGTGTAAAGATGTTCAGCACTGCAGCATTTACAGATGTTCCTTTCAACCTTCATATTATTATGGAACATCTGCTGAAGACTTTTCTCTTGACAGCTATAGGTCAGATTTCCATTGAGCATCTGCACTGGCTGTGAAAGTGCGCTGTTGAAACTTAGATTGTGCTGAGGGTTTTGCTTTTTACATTTTTACAGATGACATAGATGCTCAAGCAGGGTATCTTTAAAGGTCTGGAAATTGGTTGGGAGTCTTATGTGAAAACCACTAATTTTTCCTATGAGTCTAATTGTGAAAGTTTACAGTAAGCTTTTCTTCATATACAAAAAATTTGCTTTATGTAGTCCTATTTTGATGAATATTCTGTAGATTTTTATGTGTACAGATTGATTTTGTTACTCTCATTTATATAATACAGATGATAAAAAATTGATATTAATACAGTTTTATTAATGCATTCAAAAATTAATTCATTCATTATTTTTTCTATAAATAGATACTGTTTTTTCCAGTTGTATCAAATTTTTCTTGCTCCTTTTGTAGTCAAAAGAATCATTAGATTCTCTCTAATGAAGTAAAACTAATCTGCTGTTCACAACTGTGAGTCTATAAGCATGTACTTCAAAATATCATTTTGTTCTTCTTAATAAAAGTTATGGTTTCTTATCTTCTTTAGCAGCTCAGCTTCTACTTGTATTCCTTTAGAATTGTATGATTGGAAGCACAAATTGGCTTATATTCATTAAAATTCCTATTTTGTTCTGTTTCTATTGTAACACTGCATTTTTAGGGTCAAAGTTTTTTAGCACTAGTTCACATGTGAGCTCTCGGGAAAATTAAACTGCATTAATGAAGACTGTGAATTTAGAAATTAGTGATGTTAGCTCTTTTTTTATCTTAGTTCATTGAATAACCCAAACTGAAGCTACTTTAATTCAGAAGGAATTTTAATTTTTAAAGTGTAGTATCCCACACAGAAATTTAATGAGGCAACCTAGTTAATGCCTACCTACAGTGAGTGCTTCTGTGACAACTCTATCTGAAAAAAGGATGAAGCAAAACCCAGTGAAAAGGACATAGGTACACACATGTATGCCATACTGTAGCCTTAGTAAATTATTCAGTCAAGCACTAGTGTGAATAGTCGCATCCAAATCTGAAAGGTTTTCATGATCAGGTTTCATAACACCTAAGATATCAAAAGTTATTATGAAGAACAGATCAAAGCAGCTGAACTAAATTGTTACATTCATGCAATAGGAGACTATGCAGATTCTTCCCAAAAACATACTTTGTACCTATGAGACAGAGAAAAGAAATAAGAAGCATAAAACCCAGTCCAATCTCACAATGAGCTGTTTTTCTTTCAGCTACCAGCAATACTGTCCTTCAAACTGTTAGGAATCTTTGTGCATATTTGAGAAAATTCCTTGAATGGAGGGGTTGCACTCTAGTGTACTGCTGTGTAATAAGATGTAACTTCTCCTAAGGAGTTTGAGGAGTGAATCTCTGTCACATTAAACACATTTATGTCTTATGTTAATAAGAGCTTGCCATGTTGAAACACGTTACTCTTCATCTTTTCTGCTCCAGGTATTTGTGTGAAGAAATGCATGTCCCAAGAGACCCATTCAGGGTCTCTTGGCCTCTTTTCCAGTGAAGAGATAAATGGATCGTTGTAGGATGCAATTAGTTTAACCTTCAAATAGTTGGATAGAACTTCCTTGAAGGATTTGTTTCTCACAGTTGTCTGTAAAGGGCATCAGTCTAAAGGTACTGGTAGAATTTATGTTACCAAAGTTTAAAATATCTAGTGACTCAGACTAATACAAAGTATCTATGCTGGGACAAAAAAACCAAAATACCATAAAGACTAAACATTACAGCTGGTAGACTGATCCAGAACACCTATGCCTAAGTGTTTGAGATATTTCACTTGAAAACTAGGTATCCACGTTGATCCATATATTGCAAGTAATAGCATATAACACTGTTGATCTATTTTTTCTAGTACTTATCTTCTGGTCAAAGTGATGTATTACGGTCACTGGGCTAAGCTGTATTAAATGATTATGTGAGACAAAACATCAGTTTAGCTCTTTCTCAGTACCTTAGGTCAAGGATGGAACATATTCTTGAATAAGGCACAAAACCTATGTTTTGCATAGTTTCTCAAAGTTTCAGTTTAAGTGTTAGATAAAGTTGGGAACAGAATTGGAGAGAATTAGAGTGTTTATGGAAAGAAGATTATTTTTTCCTTTAGTTTTCTGTTTCCTTAGCTTGTTTTCACTGTAGGAGATGTTATGCTATCTGGAACTCCAGGTGTTAAGTGTCCAGTCACAGAATCACAGAATGGGTCAGGTTGGACAGGACCACAGGGGTGCATCTGGTACAACCTCCCTGCTCAAGCAGGGTCATCCCAGAGCACATGGCACAGACAGTTCTTATGTCCAGACAGTTCTTGAATCACTCCAGTGAGGGGGACTCCACAACCTCTCTGGTCGAGGTTCAGTTCTTATAAATAGTTACTATAAACTGTTATTAACAGTTCTTAAAACAGTTCTTATAAAGTGCTATAAAAACCAGTATGTTCATGTCCTTTCTGCAAATATGACAATGACAATATTTGAGAGATACTTATGTTCCTGTATACAATAGGTTCCCAGCAATCCTTATTTTAATATGTCTCACTTTCATACGTGTCTTTAAAACATCTGAATCGCACATTAGTACAACAGTTACAGATGAAGTGACAAGCCTATCCAATGTTACATCTAAAAAAAATACATTTTTACATTGTTTAAGTAAGTATTTCTGGAATCTACAAAAATAGCATGGCAGACAGCTAATGTTACTGTCTTAAGTGCAAACATCAAAGCAATTTGCTCTATTCTCCTTAAGGAAGAAAAGTATACCAACAGTGCCTCCTGAAATCCTTGTACAGGAGATGTTTAAAATAAAGAAAAACTAATTAAAAAATCCTAACAATGTTTTTGATATAAGGATGTTTCATTTTCCACTGGAAAGTATTAAACATGTTCAGTTAAAACATTGTGATTCTGAATGGTAGAAGAGCAGCACTGAATGGTGCAGGGATTCTAGGCAGCAGCTAATGGAGAGAGGTGGCATAAACCATTATAGGGGGTTTTTGAACAAGAATGCCTAGATAAAGATACCTGGGCCTGGACGACATACATTTCTAGCACAGGAAAGATTTTACTATGGTTGAACCCAACAAAAGCTCATTCTGGAAGACTTCCCTTCAGCCTTTTGACAGCACAGACTGTATTCACAGAAATTCACAGTAATCATTTAATTTCAAATAAATATTTGAATATAGAGAGAATTAGTTTTCAAATGAGAAATTTTTACCAGTCAGTTCAAGAGCTGATAACTAGACCCTTCTTCCTCTCTGTAATTTTAATTGCTTAGTAAAGGAATATGTTTGCAGTGAAAAAGAGTTGAATCAAACAGCCAGAAGTTGTTTATTTACTTTGACACCTGTGAAGAATTTGAAATGATAATTAATTTAGCTCATGTTTCAGTCAATATAGTTAATTCTTTTGGATTCATATGTTGATAATGCCATATCTGAGTGTACAAGAAAGTGTACAACAATTTGAGTGTACAACAATTTGAGTGTACCACTTAATTTTTTGGGGTGAGATTCAACTGACATCTATAGCTAGGCAAACATAGGCATCTAATTTGTACTTCTTGAGTCTGTGCAGTCAGTGGAGAGAGTCACATCCTACTTAGTGCAAGAGGACTGGTTGTTTCTAACCACTGTCATCACTTGGGAGTGTGCAGCACAGAGTGGGTGCATAGCTTAGATCACCTGAATCTTGTCCTCAAGAACATGTAAGTCTGATGGTAAAACATTTGCACCCTAAGGGAACATTGTCATGGTTCAGCAGCTGAGTTCCACGCAGCCACCATTTGCTCACTGCCCTAACAGCAGGACTGAGAAGAGAATCAGAAGGGTAAAAGCTAGAAAACTCAGGGGCGGAGATAAAGACAGTTTAGTAGAGAAAGCAAAAGCCACACACACACAAGCAAAGCAACACAAGGAATTAATTCACTGCTCCCCATGGGCCTGTGGATTTTCAGCAGAGCAGGGCCCCATCACATGTAACAGTGACTTGGGATGGCAAAACTTCATCACTCCAAACATCCCCCTTCCTCCTCCTTCTCCCCCACCCTATATACTGAGCATGATGTCTTATGGTCTGGAATACCCCTTTGATTAGTTTGGGTCCCCTGTCCTGGCTGTTTCTCCTCCCACCTTCCTATGCACTCCCCACTTCCTCGCCATCATGGCAGTACGAAAAACAGAAAAGGCCTTGTCTCTGTGCAAGCCCTGCTCAGCAATAACAAAAACATATCTATATTATCAACCCTGTGTTCAGCACAAATCCAAAACACGGCCCCATACCTGCCGCTGTGAAGAAAATTATCTCTATCCCAGTTAAAACCACTGCAAACATACAGAGACTATTCAGAGCATATTTCATGGCTACCAAAAGGAAAGTACAGAAATGGGTCACTTCTACCCTGTGCCTCAGGGAGATGTAGTTACAAGTGCACCACTCTGCACCACCCTTAGATGTTATCAGAAGGGAAAAAAACCCCAAGTTTTCTGGGCTCCAGCTAAAGTTCATTGATTTGCTTTTCCCTGCTTCCTTTCAGATTCCTCTAGGCTCTGAATTCCTCTGTAGAGAGAGCCTATGTGGCAGATGCTTCAACAGTGCCATTGGAACAGTTCACAGTGGTAGATAGAGCACACACGATGAGTCAAGCAGATGCTTGGGACAAGAAAAACTCTTGTCTCAGCTGTGTACACAATTGTACTGGAATACATGAAGAGAAGCCGTATGTAAAAAGATCCTACAGTTGTTGTTCAGATGAGCAGTTTTCTCTAATAATTGCATCAATCCCTAAAAGATTTAAACTATTTGGTGTTTACACTGCCTTTCCCCCCTGCCTTTTCCCATAAATACTAAAATAGACCTTGAATAAAATAGATTGTTTCATAGAAAGAGAACAAAATCTCTAGGTACAGATCAACTGACATCCTAGAAAAACATCTCCTGATAAATAGTGTATTAAGTTATTTTTTCTCATTTATGTGTGTATTTGAAATAATTCCGAGCTTATGCATTTAAACTTGTATGGATGTGAGCGTAATACTCCATCACTTTCACCTGTCTGCTGATACATACTGTAGTCACATGCTATGGAATTTTATCAGAGAAAATACATTCTGTATTTTAAAGACATCAGAGATATAACCTTCATGGGTTTTTTCTAACTTTATTCGTGTCTTATGTTTTCTTACTATCAATTCTTATATTACATTAAAAATCCTTCATTGTAAAAAAATTGCAGAACTGTGACAGCCAAGATGCATGTGGAAAACCACTTATGAGAAGTCAGCGTTAGTTTCCAGCACATCTAATGGTAACTTTAGTTTACATTTCATGACACTATTATGATCAATAAGAAACAAAAATGGGATTTTGGGGGGAGTTTATTAATGCTTGTTGAACTGCACCTAGTCTGATTAGGCCATAATCAATCACCTGTGTTCAAAGTTGCCTTTTTTTTCCCCCCATGTGTTCACAGCTTTGCAAAGTGAAACAGCAACAGGAGCAAAATCGCTTGTTTTGGTGGTCTTGCGGGAAGAGCTGTTCTTGCTGTTGCTGTATCCTACGTTGCCACCCAGTGGAGAAGACTGTAACTTCTCCTGGTCACAATCCCAAAAACGAGAAACCTTATCATAAAATCATAAATTGTCCTGAGTTGGAAGGGACCCACAAGGATCAACAAGTACAACTCCCGGCCCTATGCAGGACACCCCCAGAGTCACACCATATGCCCAAGAGTGTTGTCAAAACACTTCTTGAACTCTGGCAGGCTGGTGCTGTGACCACTTCTTACCCCCTGGGCAGTAGCCCTTTATTCTGCAAGCAAATACTTGGGGGTGGTCTTTTTGGGGGAACATTGATTGCTTTTGTTGTTTTCAGTTGCTCTGGTGTTTTCCCCTTTGCCCTACATATTTGCTGAGATTGACAGGTGTGCTAATGCCATATAACATGGAACAACAAGGCAGTTCCATTTATATTAATGTAAAAACTGATCAACATGGCAGTGGATCAGAGCTGTGGTTTGCAACAGTGCCTTGTATTTTAGGAAAAAAGATTACATTATTTTCAACTTCTTGTGCTGTTAAAATCTCTTCTAACACAAACATCTTTTGGCCTTAGCTATGTTTAAACAAGCAGCTCACAACTTTGAGGAAAGAAAAACAAACCACCCAAACTCCCAACCTGTTTTCCACTTCATATTACTGAGTTTTCTGACTCATTCTGTACTTATTTAATCTAAGTATTTGCAATTGCTATACAAAGCTAATATAGGCGAATGTTGGCAGCCACTGGTATTTAAGTAGTGTATCATGAGGAAATACTTTGAGTATTTAACAAAAGGAGGACAGAAGAGAAGGTTGAATTAGAGTACGGAAAAAAAAGGAAGGGCACTGATGACTCTGAGGAAGAGAGATATAGATGGAAGACAGTGACCAGTAGCTTCAATATCAGAAGCAATCCCCGAATAGCCATCACTTTGCCCTAGTCCACAACCCCAACAGCATCCAGAAGAGACCAAGCACAAGTGGAGAAAGAGATCTGGGAAATGCTTTTTCTTTGGAAGCCTATAGTAGGCCATTGCTGTGACAAAACCCAGGTTACCAAGCAAACAATCTCAAAGAGTGCTTCCTTTCTTTAAAAA
The DNA here is from genome assembly GCA_013400735.1 of Pomatostomus ruficeps. NCBI lineage: Eukaryota > Metazoa > Chordata > Aves > Passeriformes > Timaliidae > Pomatostomus > Pomatostomus ruficeps. The sequence goes on from VYZT01031276.1 coordinate 9,998, forward strand.
GATTAAAGGCAACAGAAACTCAACGTCTTCCAATTGTCCCTCACATTTTCATCTGAAAAGAAGCTTCCTTATCTAGTCTATTACCTGGTTTCTCAATTTTTCAATTTCTTCCCCCGAAGACTTTATCAGGAGAGGGAAGGAGAGGAGGGCAGGGCTGATTCTGCCCCCAAATGCTCATGGAGGGTGTTTAAACTTCTTGTGAGAGATTCTGCTTCCTTAAAGCCCTCTTAGCAATCTCCTTTATCAGTCTTTTACTGATGAAACCAAATTGTAGCAGATAAGGCAGAAACTTGGGAGGATATAAAACCTATGTCTCTGTATTATTCTTATTGCAGTGTGAATAAAGAAAACAAAAAACATGCTGTTATTTACAATTTTCAAGGTAAAAATGTGCATGAACTGCTGCAATTCAGGATTCCAATGAGAAAAAGAAAGATAATTTTTCACCTTGTGTGTAGAACTTCTATTGTTAGTCAGGGCTCAGAAACACAGAAAAGCCTGAGTAAGGAAGGGACTTCTGGAATTACTGGTACAAACCTCAGTAACAAGTCAAGGCCATAGATTAGGATATTCAGGACACTGTCAAGCTGAGTAGCATTTTCAGTGGTAGGTATTTTGCTAATTTTTAAAGCAACTTGTTCCAATGTTCAGCTGTTCGTATGCTTTTTCTTTTCATATATCTAGATAGCATTTCCCATGAGCAACTTGTACACAATACCTCTTGTTCTGTCACTGTGCATCCTTGTGAAAAGATTATACCCTCCTTCTCTGTACCTATAGTTTAGGTATTTTTATAAAGTGTGTAGGGACATCCCTCCCCAGCCTGGTCTTTCCCAGGCTGAATAAACACAATTCATCGTCTCTTTATATGTCAAGTTCTCCAGCTCTCTTAACATCTTGGTGGCATCTTAATGGAGTCACTTTTCAGATCTCTAAAGGCCCATATGTTGCCGTGACATTTGCAATTACGGTCTTGGTTTGTGTTATGTTCTTTTTTTTCCCTTTCAATTCTCTGTCTTCAGTGTAATTTGGGGAAGGTAACAAAAGCACACTCTGAAATTCACTGCTCACCCTTAACATGACCTCTGTCACACTTTGGACATAGATCTGAGTATTTTTCTGAGATAAATCATTTTATTTAATTTAATTTTATTTAATTTCTGGTACTAGTTACATCATTATTCAGCCTTCAGACTATTTTTATTCTCATATATTCTTTAAGATTGCAATACAGCATAAGGTTGCAAGATTTGGGCTTAATATTTTTTTGTTTTGTTTTTCTCCTATGTTCCTATAATCAAAGCTGTGTAAATCATGGTCAGATATTATTAATGTTTGATATACAAATGTATATACCAAATGATTAATAGAGAAATGAAACAGTCAACAGCTAAGATTTAGGAGAGTTCTCAGAGGAGAAAAAAAAATCACACTCATTTCAATCCTTAGTGTATGTGCAGAAACTGGAGAGGGATTCATTCCTCCTAAATTATGGACTTGTTACACTGTTTCTACTTGAAGAAGCAGATATAGATGCATCTACAGTAGCATTTTAATTTGGATCAGATGTGCTTTTGACATAAATCTCTCAGTCATCTCTAGTTACTTCATGTTGTGTCACGGTCTTGGGCCAAATAAACAGGATTCTTTCTAGATGAAACTAAACAGTCAGGTGTGCCTGAAGATCTCATTTAACACACCCTGACTACTAATGGGCATTCAGTCTCTTGAGATTTAAATAGATCTAATCAAGTATTCTCTCCCTTACGGATATCTGTAGTGTAGATATTGGGCACTAAGCATCGAGTTCTGACAGAAAAAAAAATCTGCAAATTTGCGGTTATATAATTTAGTTACTTGCTGATATTGGACACAACAGCTTGTTATGGCTTACCACAGGGAGCTGTGCATGTGTGTGGGAGGAAGGGAGACTGGTAGGAAAACCAGTGTACAAAACCTGGTAAACGCAGGCACATGAGGTGAATTGTCTGGATTTCATTAAATAAAAAAAAAAAAAAAGGTCCATGTGTGATATGTTTGTATTCAGCCTATTATTGCCTGTTCATTATTCTAAGACTCATCATTTTAATGGGTTATATAACAATTAACATTCTTTTTTTTACAAGAACCTTATTGACACTTCTATTGGGAAGGGAATTGTTAAATTATGTGCTTGTGATTGTTTGAAATAATCATGTTTATAGCAACACAAACCTCTAATGAGGCATGATGAACTGGGACATCTACTTCAATGGAGGAAAATAAAGTGAAACACTTTTCCTCCAAACAGAGTACATGCTTTGTTGTTTCAGTGGGACAATCATCACGTACAAAGCAGTGTATTGGGATGTTTTTCAGCCTTAATTGCCCTGTCAGTTAAAATTAGAGGTGTTAATGTAACTGTGAAATGCTACAAATTACTTGTGGCTTTTGCTCCTTATACATTCTCAGCCTGTCTTGCACAAAAGGATATCAGAATGACTGAGGTCTCTTGCTGAGCCTGTTATTAAGGTTTGCTTGTTCTGCTCCCTGCGTACAGTTATTCACTCAGTGTGGATTCAGTATTATGAGTGTAAAGATGCTTGCAGTAGGATGCATCCTCTAAACACAAAGGGAAAAGCGTTCATGTATTAGGCATTTCTTCTGAAATAGCTGGAGCATTTTTTATAGCTGTACTGGTTAAAAATGACAGTTTTTAACCGAAGTTATTATTGGTATGAAATCATGTCATTTTCAAAATCTGACAGGTGCTTACTGATTTATAGGGTTTTAACACTATTTTCTATTATACCTAAGGAGCAGATGTATTTCAAAATCCTGCCGATGTGATAGTCTAGGATCGTCTCAGCAGAATGACACAGAAATTTTTATCTCTTGGAGGAAATATGAACTTGAAGGGGGAGGTCTGAGGACAGTGTTTTTGCTAGTCCTCTCATTTCATTAAGCAGTATTAAAAGGTTATGAATCGCTCAAAAAAGAGCCCAGAGACACTTCTGAGACAGTCAGAGAAGCGGGTATTTGCTTTATTCAGCGCTGGGTTCGTGGGGATCGCTCCTCCAAAATACACACACACCGCGCTTCCTATGGAATAATATTAGGGTAAAATTCATGAATATTCAGCACATTCCTTGGGATAGGAGTGGTTATACAAATTACTCTTCGGGAGTAATTATCATTAGCATACATTCCGCGCATGCGCTGTGTATCCTGGTGGTCGCACTGAGGAAGGCTTCTTCCTCGGTGGGCTCTCTGATGAAGGCTAGCAGTCTTCATCATGACGAACTTTTCACCTTTCTCTCCGGGGCATGCGTAGTTCTTCCTTGGATGATTCAGTGGTTTCTGTGTTGGTTTCAGCAGATCCTGTTCCTCTTATCTTGACAAGATGCATTCCATTTCTTTTGTCTTGAGAGGGCTAAAACATACCTGTGCTTCTTAGGCTAAGACACATCCTGCCTCTTAGGCCAAGACATATCCTGCTTCTTAGGTTTTGCAATTAACATTTGTTGACTCTTTAATACTTAACTATTCCCCCTTCCCAGTTACCTAGTCCAACACTAATAAGTAAACGAAAAGGGACAAATCAAATGAGCACTGTGATACTGTACTCTGTGATAGACAGAGAAAAGGAAGAAATGCAGAAAATTCACAGAAGGGTGGCCAAATGCTTTTGGTAGGTTAGATGTTATTCCACTATTGAAAACTACTGAGTGCAGACATTCAGTGAGCTAATAGACTTACTTCATCTTGTTTTGAAACAGCTGCTTTGCATTTCTGCAGTCTTAGAGATTGCATTACTTTTTGAAAGGGCAGATGTCTCTGACAGTGGATTAAACTCCCTAGTGTTTACTTCAGAGCTGGAAAAATCCTCACACCGCAGGATGTTTTTATCCTATTGCCTGAAATCTCGGAACACTGAATAAATTGTACACAGTCAGGGACACTTCAGTTTCATCACCAAGTGATGGATGACTAGGTAAAGTGTCAGATCATTGGTTTGTTCAGTTTTGAAGTATATATACTGCTTAGTGAAGGAATTTAAAATATCACTCATCATTACTGTTTGTTTCTTTGGATTAAAAACTGATTACTGAAGCTCATTATTTATAAGGTAACATTTTAAATTAGATGAATCCAGATGAAAGTTTCTCCATAATATTTTTGTTCTTTCACCTGTGCAGTACAAGCATCCTGGTAAAATAAAGGTAAATTTTAAACACTGTAAAGCCTGCCTATGCTTACAAGGGGAGATATCAGTATTTGAAAATATTTTGAAAGTAGGAGGAAAGTCTTCAAAGTCTTCAAAGACATGAGTGATTTTCAAAAAGGCTTTTTTAATTTTCTTGGAAAGTTTGAAATTTTGAGGGCAAATGAACACATTTGTGTTGTATGTTAGGGAAGTTTTTATCTTATACCATTTCTCTCAGCAAAACAAATGAGCAATTGGCTAAAATTATGTAATGGTTAAAAATTGCAAATACATAATTGTTTCCAACAATTGTTTAAGCCATGAGAAGTAATGATAAAATTGGCAACTACTAAGACTTTATTTTTCACATAATGACAAATACAGATTCTTTTAGAGATGTAATGACCCTGACTTATGTACCTATATTCTTTGTGTGACACGTGTGGGGTAGGAAAAGTAAAATTCTGTAAACTGAAAGCATTAATGTATTTTCCAAGGAGACCAAAAAGATTGTATCACTAGTATGTGTCATAGTATGTAAATTAAATCTAACATGATACTTACCAAAAAACCTTAATTAGATGGGTATGTCAATCCCATATATGTGTGCGTGTGTCTATTTAGCATAGTATTAAAGACCAAGTAGCAATTTTGTCAGACCTACTATATGTAATAATTAAAATTGCCTAATATTGTGACTTTTTATATCATAACAGTTTGATTTTCAGTACTTCTTAGCTATAGAAAGTGTTTTGAGGGCTGAAGTGCAACACTAACATTATCACAGCAAATATAGATTATGAAATATTTTTCTTGCTGAAGGGAAATGTTTCTCAAATTGGAATCTCTGCACACCTGGCCTATGGGAGGCCTATGGGCATTTTTCTGTCTAAAATATCTTGGGGATGAAGCTTTCATGTTTGCTACTTTACATTTCTAGTCTAGTCAGAGAAGTGGATTTAAAGACCAAAAAAATATATTTTAATGCTGCCACAACATGGTGGATTATGTGCTTCAGTTCCTGGTCTGCAAGCACTGGGAATAATGGAGCATGGTTTTAACCTGGGCTTTAGGCATCTGACTTTGGGCTTTTTCATAGGCTAATCTTCTAAACAGCAGCCAGGGCTGGACAGACTCTGCAGGAAGGTGATTGGGAAGCCCTGAGTTAAACTTCTTCTCTAAGCAGCTCTTTTGGAGAAGCAGCCACCTTTCTCCCATGATAACATAGGAAGCCTTGCCCAAATCCCTCCGATTCATCTTTCTTGCTGGCTTCCTTTCCCTTGACTTTGTCATCTGCATAACTCAGACAAGAAAAAGGCATTTTGGAAGGTAAATGCAGTCAGAGAAGTATTGCTGAAATCAAAGGAACTACTTATGTATGCAACCACACACATAAAAAGTTCCTGCAAAGCTGGGGTGTTAGATAATGAAGTTTTTGAGGAATATGCGCTCTGTTTGACAGAGTTATTTGTTAAATAAATAGTAACCAGACAACACTACTTTTGCAATCAATAACTGCAGCATTTCTTTTCTGTGTTTGTGTTTAGATAAAAATGTATTTATGCTGAAGCTGTTGCAAAGACTGACTGAGACTTTAGAAGTGGCAGAGTCACTCAAATATTTTACATGTGCTTTTCACCAAGGGATGGCAAGTTTTATTTTTGTATAAAGGGTCTTATTATAAACAGAAAGAACTATGCTGCTGTACTTCATAGATATGGCTAATTTTTAAAAGAATTTTCAACTATATTTTCACATCAGCATGCGGAAACATAAAGACATTAGTTCTTTTTATTTAACACTATGTGTTCAGATACTGGACAGTTACACTTGACCCATTTCTGATCTCTAGAGAAGAAGGTGATAAACTGCAGGTTTTGCTCCCCTTCTTGATTGTAACTCTCTAGAAACAAGCTATAAAAAGGCCTATTCAAGGGAAAGAAAGAAGGTCAGGCACTCAATCAGACTGTAGGAGCTGGGATTACTGTGAAAATGGAAAATCTTTTCTATAAAACAATAACTTCTTCTGTAATAGTTTTTTCTATTATTAATATAAAATTAGCATAGGTTTTGTACCATTTTTGTTTTCTCATTTGAATCTGTAATTCGACTATTAACCTGCTAACAGAAAGCAGGTTAAGCTGCAGAAGACCAATGAAATAGAATGGAAGATGCAGCCTTGGTGGTTCCTGGGTTTTGAGTATTTGAGTAGGATCCCTAATGGCTCATGGAGTGGAGAATAACACTAAAATGTTTAAATTATCTTGGCATAGCATAGCAAATATATATATAAAAAAAGAAATTTAATAGGGTGTTGAGGTTTGGGATCGTTTTTCCTTTTTTTTTT
>VYZT01031276.1:16767-30826 GCA_013400735.1 Pomatostomus ruficeps
TTACAGCTCCTCCTGCTATCCAAAGAAGGCACTGAGACCAGCTGCCCCTGGGAGCTCGTACAGGGAGTTCTTTCTCCATCCCTTCCCAGCGGTTGCAGCCGCCATTGTACACACGGCCGGAGCCGCACCACAGCGCCCCCTGCAGCCCAGGGGAGCCATCGCACCCTCCCTGGGCACCGGGAACACCAGCGCCCCTGCCGGCTGTGACCGTGACTGCACCAAAGGGGAATTGCCAACAGAGCGGGAAGAGACTGTCCGTGGGTTTGTCTGTTCTTATTTGTTGTGGTTACCATTGTTGTTGTTTTGTCTGTCCCGCCATATATATAAATATATTAGTAAAGGACTGTTATTCCTTTTTTCTCATACCATTGCTTGAAAGCCCCTTGATTTCAAAATTATACCAATTTGGAGGAAAAGGGGGTTACATTTTCCTATTCTAAAGGAGGCTTCTGCCTTTTTTAGCAAATACCTGTCTTTGAAACCAAGACATAGGGAAAACTCCAATGAGCAGTAGATAGACAGAAATAAATGTGGACTTACTGGGTGAACTGATTAGGTAGCAGCTGTCCAAGGAAAGGTGAAGAAGCTGTGCTGCATTACAGTTAGAATGTATTCCAAGAGAGATGTGCTGTTGGGGAAGAGGCAAGCATGTATTACAGGATGCCAAACAGTTGTATATTTTCAACTCTATCAGCACGAAGAAAGGGTCAGCCAGGATAGCGTGGCCAACCAGGGTAAGCAGGGCATGGAAATAGCAAGTTCCTGCTGAGAGCTATGTGACACAGTGTCCATAGAACAGTGTTGGGCTGTGGCACACTCACAGAGCTTGGGTTCTGTTTAGGTCTTAGTTCTTTTGTGTGATTTCGTTATGATATTGGCACCATAATACTGACCAGTGTTGCTGTAAAAACAGAAAACAAAGACAGATTACCGTGGGAAAGATATAGAAAGAAGTAACAGTGGTTATGTTGGAGATAAATTATGATAGTTATGTCTGAGAAAAAAAGTGGGTGATTTGTGGAAGCTTCATGTATCTCATGTCCATCTTATTCTGGCAACACTCCATTTACTCCACATTAAATTAAGTGTCTCCATAATGGCATTAATAGGTAATGGCATTCTCTATCTGTAAAGACAGAAGTCTTCTCTAAGTTCTCTGATATGCACAACAGTAAAGGTGCAATTTGCTGTACTTTGGTAGTCAATTATTATTATATAGGCATTTACACAGGACAGAAAATTGTTCATCTGATTTAGGATAAAACTTGTAGTTACTTCTTCACATTTCCCTTGCAGAAGAAAAAGCCAGCAGGGATCTTGCACTGTCAATGATTCCTGATGAACAGGACACGAAGTCCTTTGAAGTCAGCCATGGCTCAGGGATTTTACAGCTGTATAGCAGATGAGTATGCTGGGGTTGTCACACAGTCATAGGGTGATTGCAGGGGCCTCTGGAGAAGATTCAATCTAGCTCTCTGCTCAGAGCAGGGTCACCTAGGGCTGGTTTCTCAGGGCTCTGTTTTGTCCCACATTTTCCTCAGGCTTTCTTTTGCTTATGATGCCTCTGTAGAAACTTTCCCTCTTATCCTTTGTGACTCTCCAGACTTAACTCCAGGTGGGTTTTGACTTGCCTTCATCCCTGCACCCCTTCTCTGTATTTGTCCTTGGTGCCTTGACCCTACTTCCACCTCCTACAAACTTCCTTTTGTGTTTGGGGGTAGTCAGATGCTCCTTGTTCATGCATGAAGGCCTCTTGTCTCCTTTGCTTGATTTCCTGCACAAGAACGTGGACAGTTCTTGAGTTTGAATGCGATGAACCATCATTTTGGATCTGTCCTTTCCCCAGAGCCATCTTCCATGACAATTGTCCAAGCTGATCTGTGAACTGGCCAAAGTCTACTCTCTTTTCCTTTCTCCCCCATTAAGCAGGGCTCTTGAGAATAATAGAAAATATGTTTAAAGCTACTTTGAGGTCTTTAAGGTGGCATACCTGGAAGTTGAGCTTCAAACATTGCTACATAGCTTGCAGAATGTTGAGTCTGTGTCATGTTCTTGTGCCACCATCAGCCTGACTTTTAACTTGCAGCTATGTATCTCCTGTCCATTCCTGGTTTTGAGCAGTGTGTCTGTATGGGAGCAACCATCTTCCCTTAGCCTTAAACTAAAGAAGCTCTTCCAGGACATATATTCCCTGCTCAAAGGAGTGCAATGTAGAAAGTTCCTAGCTGACCTGGCATGTCCACCCTGCACTGTAGGGAGGTGCCAATCCCTGCCAGCAGCATTGCTAAATATGAAGTCATACCTACCATACCTACACTGCTGCTGTTGTGTCTGAAGATCCTATTTTCATGGCTGCAACATTTGGTAGCTCACTGTGGTTATGTGATCAAGTACACTTGATAGGGAAAATAATTTCTGTTAAGTACATAAACCTAATCTTGGGAAAAATGTAAATAGCATGAAGTGTAATGGTACAGATCTCTGTCACTTAATTTCTGCCTCCTTCTACTCGTATTAACCACCTGTGACAATCTCTGGTACAAATATCAGACACATGATGAAGGCAAACTGAGTACAATAAAGTAATGTTTACATTTCCATTATGAAAACATATTTATGCGGCATGAGCTGGCTGAGTTTATCTAAAATATACCTATTTGGCTATCTGTCAAAGCAATTTTAGAGCACTTTAAAGATTCTTCTTTGTGTTTTAGATTAAATATCTATTTCAGGACTCCAGTATGATTAATTTATCACAAACTGTTTAGTTGCAATGCACATCTGGTTCACAATAGGAATAATTCCTTTTTTATTGTATTGATACATTTGCTGTAATTAAAATCAAGATTCTTTTTTTTTTTTTAACGTCTTTAATCTCCATATTTTGTAAGCTGTGAAGGAGACTTGGAAGTGATTTAAGTGATAAATTCACAAGTAAGGATTTTTTTCCTTAAGCTCAATATCTCTTTCTGTTAAAATCTTGTCCTTTTTGCTCTTCCTGTCACAGAAAACACCATGAGTTTTTCTCAGCACTTTTACTGGTATGTGGATGACATACATATGATTAATTTGAATTTTCAAATTACTGTTGGTGGTAAAAATATTAAAATATGAAGGATCTTTGAAGGCAGATGAATTAAACATAAAAATTATGGAATTTAAATGTCAGATTTCTTGGCAAAGAAATACTAAATGTAATAACTCATATGAAGATTCAATTAAACTTAGAAGGGGTTCTAAGTATTTTCTATGTAATTGCAGGGAGTGAAGTTTACAGACTAGTAAAGTATTACCTGAAAAATTGCTAACAATGGAAAATTATGCCCAAATCTTATGTTTGAGAATATTAATATTAAACTTGGTGATTTGCCAATCTGTAGGCAACAGCTTTTACACAAAAAATCTGAGATATTAAAATGTTCGTAAAAGATTCCTATTAAAATATTTGCTTGTCTGAAATCTTTAGGTGTTGAAATTTTCACACTCCTTTGTTTAGTCCATATTTTTTATTAATTTAAGATCATTCTGGAGTATAGTACACTACATTACTCTTCATATTTTGCTATTATTGTTTAAATTTTAAGCCATAGATTTGCCTTCATTCTAGAAGGTATTGTCAATCACTAATTACAAAAGCCAGACAAGCAAATATTGAGTGATAAGATTCAGTTTTTAAACTCATTTTCCTTATCTTCTTCCCATTCATCTTGCCAATTGAATCTATTCCTTTACCTAGATAAAAATAAATTTTGATACATACTAATATTCCTGACCACTTACTAATTGTAATATCAAATAATAAAGTGCAGAAAAGAAAAAATAAAATCGAATACCTGAAAATTATCAATCTCACAATGTTCTTTTATTCAAGTGTATATGTATATTGGGAATGTCTATAAACTGTTGTGAAACAGTTGCCTGTTTATAGTTGAAATAGCAAATGTATAAATTTAGTTATTTGTGCATAAAAATAGCTACTTATGCATTCATACCTGTATGTAAATTATTTACATATTATTATGGTTAAGCTTGTAGCTGTCCAACATGCAGAGTGGGAACCTATACCAGGTTCCATTAATTTTTCTATGAACTGTGGTTTAAATCCATTAAGTGAGCAAAAGGGTTAATAAAAATGCCTCCCATATTCCCTCATCAGCTGTTTCCTTCCTCCGTGGCAATGTCATAAAACCCCAGTGCACCTATTGATGTTGTGCAGCAATCACAAAAGCTATCTTTATATCAACCTACAATAATTCAGCTCACCTCACTGAAGTTTTTTGGATGGGGTACAGCTGGACATGGCATCACATAAGTTTATCTAAATGATGTTCACATGAAGAACTTTTAATTAAGTCTCCATAACTGTACTGAATTGTGGCAGTGGGCTAGGGGAAATCCCCTAGCTGCCACGTTCTAACCCTGTCAATCATAGACTCAGTTCCACCTCTGTTATTTTAATATTCATTGTATTGTTTTATTATTCAGTGGTTGCCATTAAGTTCTACTGTTCTGTAACGTTCATAGGTTGATGCAAATATGTTCTGCCCTTGCCCAAGACTCATTGGAAAGCTGTCACCCCATGTCAATTTGTGATTTGTTAAGAACCTTGGACCCACCTTATCACCACTCCCTTCCCTTTTCCTATAAAAGTCTGTGTAAAGACCCTATTGGGGTCTCTCTGATAGCACATATCCTGGAGAAAAGGAACATCAATAAAGGTCTGGGTAAGCTACAGAGGGTCCGTTCTCTCTTCTTTATTTCTACCTGCTTCAATTACTATCGGGGATTTCTGCTCTCACTGCAAAGCACAAGCTAAGTACAGAGATAAGCGAGATAAGCTAAAGCTGCTGATAGCGGCAGCCAAAAGCTTATCTGACCAAAGCGCTGGATAATGGCAGACTTGCAGCACCCAAGCAGCCTTGCCGAACCCCCCAAGAAGCCTTACTGAATAACTTACCCAACACTATTTGTTTTGGAAAATCGTTACACAAATCAAATAGACCAGGCAGAACCAGAATGCTCACATATATGGTCCAACACCACTGATTTGCTCCCAAAATCCTTGGAGTAGGGTGATGTGTTCAACGGGATGTCATGCCCTGATAAAAGCCCAGGCCAGTTCAAGCAGCCCTGTGTCTGATGATCTGATCGGTGAGCCAGCTGTGATCAAGCTTAGCTTCAGTCATTGGATGGAAGTGTGCTGAGGAAAAGGCTCTGTTTGCGTTGGAGCAGAACACAGGTTGTATGGCAAAATTAGAGTGGGATTTAGAGGAAAAAACAGAACTGGAGACTATTATCTTGTTGTAGCAGGCAGGAAAAATCATGCATATGAAGAGTTTTCACTACGTCTCAGGGGGTCAAAAGGTGAAAGATACCATGAGACAAATTATTAAAAGGCTGAAAGGACTAACTGTATTGAATGGGGGAAGAAAAGGAAAGGAAATTCATTTGAATAAAGCCCAGAAAGTCGCCATCTGTGTTGAAGATAATTGTAAAGTGGCAACCATTCTTTAAACGAGTTTAATTGTCTTAAATGTGGCATCCTTTCATGGTTTTAACTAGCCTGCTGCATCTGAAACAAGGGGTCTCATCCATATTTTTAAAACTACAGAAAACTGAGTAATTAATTCAACTTGTCAAAATCTTGTGGAGTTAAACATACATAAGCTGTCTGTCACTGTTCCCCAGGGAGTATCAGAGAAAAAAGAAATGCAAGAAATGCAGAGCCTGTTGAGCAATTTTCATAACTAAACAGTCAGTGATAACTACAATGTTCAGACAATCAAATATTTACCCTTTTCCTTAAATATTTGTATGAGATAATATTTCATAATGAGTGTTTTCTTTCTTCCTGTTCAAATATTCCTAAAAAATAGAAAGAAATGTCCTGGTATATATTTAAGCACTCATTTGGTATGTTAACTCTTTTATATTGGCCAGGTCAGTGAAAGCAGATTTGTGCTTTACATTGAAAAATGAGGGAATTTCTTTCCTTATTGACTTCAGTCCTATTAATTTCCTTACCAGTTTGTATCTTTCAGAAGTAGCCTTTTGAGAGTCGTCTCAGCATTTTAAGTGCCTATCTGCTCTGTTTGGTAGCATCAACTTTTGCCCTAGATCTTCATGAATCATTGAAAATGACCATTCAGTCAACTTTTAAAAATATATATTGTCAGAAGATTTTCAGAATATTGTTAGTGGTTCTGACTATTTTACCTAAATATAGTAAAACATGTTCCATGCAGTAATTTAAGATGTCTTAGATAATATAATTGTTCTGTGGATTTGCAGAGACAGGTTTTTTCAAGAGGTGTAGAACACCTAATTCTTTCCACAACATATTCAATTTTTATGTGTCTGTCTTTTCTGGAAGTCTTTCTGTAAAGAGAAATTCTAGAGTTTTATAAGAGTCATAATTTTTGCTTGGTTTATTTTTTCCTTGTATATTTTTTACTTGTAACCTTAATGGTACCACCATTTGAATATTAATTCTTGTAATATACTACAGGTGTGGGAGATGTGGGAAATGGGGATGCTGAACATGTGATATGCAGCTGTCCCAGTGAAACTGGGTCTGACTCCAGCCCTGAATAATACATTCCATCTCAGTGGGGTTTGTTTTGATTTGAAGCAGTCTTTGGTGATGTCAGGGGAAGTATGATAGGAAGGAAAAGGGATTGATGCATTCCAGAAGTTAAAAAATTAATTTAATGATTTGTAGCTTGTTTGTGATCATTTTCTCACAATACCCTCTAAAGTTTCTTTTGTGTCTGAAAGAGCATGCTAATGACTGTGCGTTAAGCTACACTATGGAATTCTCCAGTGTGCAGTCTCAGAAGAATCACCCCTTTTCCTTTCTGCTTCTAATGCACTAAAGAAGAGAATTCACAAGAGAATTAGGAGAGGGTACTCAGAACCCATCTGTGCTCTCACCAACATTACCTCTGAGGTGCCTTTATTAGTAACGTAATGCAGTCATGCATTTTAAAGACTGGTTTACCATTAATCAGTTGTTCTCTTTTTTTATCTCTTCAAGCAATTCTGTATTGATATGGCGCTTGTCACTCTGATACCCAAATACTAAACAATATTGAATGCTGGTAGGTCACAGTATAAGTAGCACTTTCATCTCTTCTTCTGTCATGAGAAACAGGGAAGGGTTGTGCCTGTGGTTTGCTTAGTTGCACTTTCTAAAATAGCAGCATTGCTCTTAGGGATGCAAGCTGGCTGGAGTTGTTTAAGAATGTAGAGTCAGGCCATTCTCAAAGAACATTTTGTGGATAAAGATGTGACACAGCTGGCCTTTCAGTGGCCACTGGGATTTCTAGGTCCTCCCCTTACCCAGGAAAGGAGTTCACTAGTTTACTAAGAAAAGTTGCATTTTTCTGCGTTATCCTCATGGCAGCATGACATTAGAAGTATGGCAAGTAAATGCCTTCAGTGAGTATTTGGTATCAGCATCCCAATAAAGAAAGGTAGGTATCATGAATGAGAATTAAGGAAATTTTGTTACAGGAATGCCTGAAAACTGAGCAATTTCCTGTTTTCTTGCAGTGATTTCACTATTCTAACAGCAATGAAAACAAACCTATGCAAAAAGGAAAAAAAAAGTGTCCTAAACCCCATGTCTGTTAAGTAGTCTCAAAATGGAAAGATCGTACTGTGTTTTAAATGTTCTGTTGTTATTGAAATCTCATCTTAAAATTAAAAATCTGTACCAAAATAACATTAGAACACCTCATGGTATTTTTAGTAATATATTAAAGTGCTTTGAAAGGTTGAAGGCAGCTGTTCTGGTGCTTTCTGTACCTACACAAGACACAGAGAAATGGACTAGCAAAATGTGCCTTGGGGCAGCCTAAAAATTTATGGCATATTAAATGGCATATTAAAATGTTGTTGGGGGAGCAAAATGGTTATGGGTACTCAAATAAGATGTTGCTCAAAAATTCCTGTTATTTCTTCACAGTCCAGCCTGTGTTGATCAGCACTGATGGGATGATATCTACTTCATAGTAAACAGATGGAATCATGCATGCATGTGATAAGAAACATAAATTTAGGCATACTTTCTTCTGTAGATAATGTAGTCCTCAGCATTAGAAATAACTGTATGATTTGCCCTTATATAAGGTCCCTTCTTTGTCCAATTTACAGAAATTTTATGTATTTACTGTAATACAAAAAATAGCTTAGGTGGCTTAAGGTATAGAAAATATAAATTCTATATTAGAGTTGATTATGCTTTTGCTTTGAGGGAACTGGGGGAAATAGAAGCTATGTGTATCCTGTGCCCCACATTTTGAAGTCTACAAAATTATTTTTAAAAGTGAAAAGTAGTTACTTAATATATTGCCACAGAAAAGAGAAAGTAGGATACAGAATACCAGCTAAATCCAAGTCAAATTAATTTCCAGTCCATCACTTTAAATCCATATTCTTCCTATGAAAATGGAGAATTCAGTAGTTTTGGAACAATTTGTGGAAAAAAGCCAGGATTGAAAAGAAATACTGAAAAGACATTTTGAAAACTGAAGATAAATAAAAGAAGTACACTAAATGAGTAGCAGAACAAAGTCATGTTTTGATTTGCCTATACTCCCAATCAGAGACTGAATTTCAACAGCTTTTGATAACCTTCAGCTCCCAGTACAGTCAGTGCAAGTTTCTTATAATTGCACTGCAGCACTACAAACAGGACCTTCCAATTTTGGTGGTGAAGTTCTGGAAATACAAGTTTTATCCCTAAGCAGATCATTTTAAAGTCAACTAAAGTTAAATCTCTAAGAGGGTTGGAAATTGAATGCACAGCAGGGAACAAATTACAGAGACTGAGAAGAATCTGAAGTAACTAACAAAACAAGACCCTAAAGATGTTAAAAAACAAAAAAAAAACAAAAAAACAAACAAACAAAAAAAAAGAGCACAAAGGTGACAAGAAGTCCAAAGAAACCACTGTATGTCATGCAATAAAACAGGGTTGAGCTGAAACTTTTAAGAGTTAAATGTACAAGACTGGAGACTAACACCAGGAAATAAACATACAGGAGACAAGGTAACCTGTCCAGCAGATCAAATATTAATTTACCTCTGAGTGACATACTTTCTGCTGTTTGGAAAAAGTACTTCTCTATATTCACTAGAAGACAGAGGATAAATGTGCATATTTGCTCAAATGCATCCCTCCCCTGGTCTTAGTTGTATCCTCAGGCATACACAAGCATCTCAGCCTTGCTAATTCTGCTGCAAATATTTTTCACTACTCAAGCAAGGCTGTCATTTCTATCCCCCTGCCAGCTGGCCCTCCGCTGATATATTGAAATAACCTGTCATCTGAAAGACAGCTGGCAGTAAGAGGACTTCTGGTGATGGAGCTGATTACTAAGCTTCATTGACAGAACTAAGTGTTTTTGCTCAGTCTTTCTTCAGCCTTCCTTCCGGGCAGAAGAATAAAAATAAATATTCATTGACAGACTTTGAGTTTAATGAGAATACTCAGCCATGTGGATTTATTTTTTCTTTCTCTTCTCTTTTTATTTTAATTGGTATGATTCTTGGGCACAGCTTCTAAATGCTTTAAAGGTGATTCCTTTCTCAGATGCTGTTTTTATCCTATAATAATATATATACGTGCTATACTGTATGTTAGTACACTTAAAGTTATTTGGATTTTTTCTCTGTCTCTGAAACATGGAAACAAGCCTGAACTGATATTATTTTATGCTTTCAAACAAAACCAAATGTTTCATTATTCAAACTGTAATACAGTGTATATTCACAGCCTTTGAAGGCAAGAAGTGCCAGTGGAAGATAAAAGGAAATTATATACTCTTTGCCACTAAAAGATGCTCTCAAAAACATGCAAGCAGAGAGCATATTAAGAGGGATATGACTGCAATTATCAGTGGAACTTTAGACACTCTTTTCAATGACCTCAGCAGTCAATTGTAGATAAATAAATCCACAGATACACAGATAATAAGAATTTGAAACTCAGCAAAGCTGTGTTTTCCCTTGGCTAGATGTCATCCTGGCAAGCATTGCATCAAAAAAAACCCCCAAACAAAGACCTGGTGTATAATTTTCAGGACTTCCTTCTTCTAAAGAAATGCCCATTACATTTCTTTTTAAAACTATTTCTCCTTCTCTCACATTCTTCTCCCTCTTCAAAAAATAGTTAATTCTTTTTTTAGCAATACTAGATTCCTTAAAACTAAAGTGTTCAAGCAGATTCTTTGAAATGAGGCAAGTAGGAGAGACCACTATACCCCTTAAATCAGGATAGTGAGGGAGTCAGACTACAGATAGCAAGGACCATGCTGCAATGCAGAGGATAAACAGTTCTTAAGAAAGCTTAACTCCCCGGAAGTCTTTGTGGCATCATGTAAGATGAAGTGAAATGTCTATTTTCGTACAGCACGTACTTGAGAAGACTGAAATTTTCTTAGGTATTTTTTTAAATTAAAATAAAAAGTATGGACACGTTTAATGAGTTAATATTTTTAAGATCTTGGATTTTTTTTGGGTATTCAATACAATGTAATCATAGAAAGAGCAGCAGGAGAGATGACAGTTTGTTACAATGGTCCTGCTAACAGCTTTCAGGTTTGGTAATAACAGCTAAACCCAAAATACCCAAAGCTCTCCCAGAACTATCAGACTCACTTAGAAAACCAATGTTATTTCTCACTATATCTCTCATATACAGTTACTTCAGATGCTTGATGAGTGGAAGGAGTGTATATTTGATATTGCAAGCATAACTTTAAAAGGGACATTTGAAACTCTAAATCAGGACCAATTTTTAATTCATTTTAATCACAGAACTAAATATGAATAAAATGGTATCTTCTCAATACCAGTGTACTTTCATTTATATGCTGTAAAAAATATTAACCTTAGTATCAAAGACTTTTATCATAAAATCACAGAATAATAGAATGGTGTGGATGGGAAGGGAGATTAAAGATAACCTAGGTCCAGCCCTCACTGCCATGGACGGCGACACCTCTCGCTAGACCAAGCTGACCAATAAATGTGGCAGGAACTATAATCCAGAAGAGAGGATATAGGGTTAGAAAAAGTCTTAGTATTAATCTTGACGTAGCACTAAATCATTGTACAGCGTTTTGCAAGCCACTTTGCCTTTCTCTGATTCCCCACATAAGAGTAACATCACTTACCTAGCTGCTTTATGGGGGTATAATGAATATGAATTAAATTATGCTTCTAAACTCTTCTGATAAATTATCATTACTGTTTCAGTTATCATGAGGATAATAAAAACTGGGTGAGCAAAATTTTACAGAGCATTGTCAATTGATATGAGAAAAGACAGGATAAAATTTGTCATTGGATTCTTGACTTCATATACCCTTGTCAGACTTTGCAAGCAGACTCAGGATAACGTGTGATATTTCTTATCTAGACAGAGCAAGCTGAATAGGGAACAGATTGTCAGCCTAATGTATGTATCACAGTAGCCCGAGGGCAGAGCAAATCTTTATGGTCAATTTATGAATGCCAGAAAGGTTTAGCTAGGAATAAAATAATGCAAACTGGCAACCTTAACTGTATTGTAATTTCCCAGTTTCAAATCTTTCTTGTTAGAATGAATCAGTTTGGCAATGGTAGCATAGAACTGATAGTATTCTTAAACCCTCAGAATAGTCATCACTTTTGCAGTTAACACTGAATGAACTTTTAATGCATTTATTCTAATAGTTCATTTCAATAAGTATTTGTATTGAACGAAGAATAGATCTGTATTGTCTCCAGTCACCCTTAGGGAACGTTAGAATCTAGATCTGTCGTCCAGCTTTAAATTAAACAAGCTTGTACACACACATAGGTACTACAACAAATAACCTAAATGGTTTTATTTTAAAGGTTCTAAAAGAAATAACACAGCATAAGAAGATAATTGTTTGTAAGTGAATTTAATGATCAATGACATGTAATTCAAAGTATTATATTTATCTCACTTAGTAGATTGTTCCAGCAGAAAAAGAAATTATGTATTTAAATATACAATGTTCCTGTCTTATCAGACCATGAATTTGCTTAAAAAGTGAAAAGCTGTTCTACTAGGCAGATATATCTTTCATCTTCGTCAATACTATATTAATTGTATTTACTTTGTTTCCATTATGATGTTTTATATGGAAGCCATCATTTTACAGGATATAAAAACAAGATGTTAAGCTTCCCGAAATTATTATTGAGGAAAAAAAAATAAAATCAAGTCCATTAGTAGATTGCATTAGCCTGTAATCTTTCCTGCTGGGAGAGGAGGCTGTGGACAAAGCTGTTGATACCTAACTGAGAATGAAGGCACATAGCAACTGGAAAATTGCTGGATAGTTCTCTCTCCTTCAATATATTCTCACATTGGCCACATTGTGGAGCTACAGCTAAATGAGTCAGAAACATTGAAAAATCCTACCAGGTCCACTGAAAAAGCAAATATGTATTTGAGATAAAACGTTAGTTAATCTGCAGTATGTGCAAATGCATTTTAATTTTATTATGAATTTTTTTCCTTAAAAAGAATATGCTAATAGAAATGCCTTCTACTTTTCTCAAGACTGAGATAAAATATTCTCTGCAAAAATAAGATACATTTCAACTTTCCTCCTGACTCATGCAGCTATAGTTGGAAAATAAGATGCGTTACCGTAAGCAAGCAGTAATGGAGTATCATGGAGTACCATAAGAAATCTTCCTTATTACCATCATGCTAGGCCCAGAGAAACAAAATTAACAGTCTCTGCCTTAATTCCTATAGTTACTGAAATTACAGTTCCTGTTCTTACTCACACATTTGGTCATATTTTTTAGGAGGCGTTAGTAAATTTTCCTAGATATGTCTTAGGTGGTGTTTCAGATTTGTTTGCTCTTTCTTGTTATCTTTTCTGCTTTTCAGTGTATGTGCATTACTGATTTTCATAGGGTATATTTATGGTCTTTAAACAACTTTCAATAAGCTTGCAATAAAATAAACGACTTCAATAAATTTTCAATAAAGAAGCCAGCCAACCTGAAATGCCCTGGCTCAGTGTCCAGATTATTGGCTGAAGTGGTAAAAGCTTGGAGAAATTCCTGTCTTTAAAGAAATGCCAGGTGTTTGTTTTCAGAAGGCTCTGGGGTTTGATCTGGGGATGAATAAATGATTCTGACTTATCAGACAGGCTTTCTGAAGTATTTGCCTTGAAAAGTCACTTCTCCCCAGGCTGACTGCTTCAAACTGCTTGCTTGCTGTTGGCTAAGCAAGTCCAGTTTGGCTTGAAGTGTATGATTTTGTAAAGATCCCAAAGTACTCAAGTTATTTATTTTCTGTTGAAATAAAGAACTAGGAGTTTGGGTTTGGTTTTTGGGGTGGTTTTTTTTTCTTTTTTCTTGTTCATTTGTTTGGGTTTTTTTCCTCCCTCATAGGGCCTAGTAGCTACTTTTTTCCTTTTTTCCCCCGTCATCTTTTTCAAGAATCAGAAGTGAGCAAAGTGGTTAAAATTCGTGAAAACAAAGGGGGGAGCTCTTGCTGCACTGGCAGGTGCTGCAGAGAGACTGCTGCAGGAAGGTTTCTGCTGCTTGTTTAAGCCACACGTCAGAAGAGGAGATTTCCTAAAGGGTTTGGGAGTGATCCTCTGGCCACTTCTCCTCTAACCCTTGCCTTGCCCATGCGACTACAGGTGAAGTTACTAAAGATTCGTGCTTGAAGCAACACTTTAGAGCAAATCAAAGCATGCCATGCAGGACTGAGTTTTTCCTCTGTTGGATTCCTTCCTGTATCTGCAACTTTGTAAAAATTGTATAAAATGTACATACATATGTAGGACTGAAAGCATTGGATTTGATATTCTTTGTGATTTGTCATTTTCTTTTTTAAATTATACACAATATTGCTATCAGAAAGCTTGACTCACGTTTGAGTATAGCTTTTTCTGTACAAAACTTAGTATATATAATACAGCCTGTTTCTTAAGCATATTTGTCTTGATTGTTAGGTTAATATACTAAAAATTTAAAACCCTCAATAATTTAAAAGTGGTCATGACAAATC
>VYZT01031283.1:0-11807 GCA_013400735.1 Pomatostomus ruficeps
CTACTAAAACCACAACAACTTCAATGTATTATCAGTTTATAAAGAGAAGAAGGGAAATTTTTGGTGTGTATTTATTGGTCTCTAAAAACCATTAAATCTTCCTGCATCCATGTACACGCCCAGAAGATCTAAAAGTTCACCAAAATTAGAGTTAAAAATGTTAAGTAAAAACTTTAAATGCTTTTAAAAAGTTAAAAGGTTAAAAATACCATTTCCTATATATTTAAAATACTGAAATATTTTTAAAATACTAAAAGACTAAAATAATTTCCTAAATACTTTAAAAGTATTGACACATTGGTTTGTAGTGTTTGTTGTATATTCATTTTAAATAGACCAACCCATAGTAAAGATTAAATTCTTTTGAGTAAGCCTTTCAGACAAGTACAACAGGAAAATGTTAATGGGTTTGTACGTATACGTGAATTCAAAGTGCACTTAGGAGGATTATTTACTGCCTTCCTTATGAGAAAGAAAATAAATTCATGCAGACTATAAAATCATAAGAGCAAAATCAATGCTAAAATTAGGGACTGAATATATAAGTAATGTGCATAGAACAAAAATTACAGTGAAGCAAGAACTCACTACTACAGTGTTCAGCTGATTCATAACCAGCTTCATTAAGCTGCTAAAAGGAGAAAGAAGGTCAGTGGTTGTTGTTGCAAAATCCATCTCCCTTTTACTTTATTCATAATTTTTTGAAGAACAACTCTTCACATTATCAGCTGTTCCTAGAGAACATACCCGTCTATCTTACAAGCCCATTTCTGTGCATCTTAAAATTCTGACACTGAGAGCTTACCATTCATTCCAGCTCAGAATAGAGGTCCACAAATAACAAGACTGCAGGACTAATACCACACAAGTGCAAGGAATGTATTGTGTGGCAGTGGACCAACCAGCTGCCTCCATGAGAGCTGGAGAAATAACTTGGGCAGATTTTCCTTCCCAGGATAGTGCTGAGGAAGGTGGAGGCAGCATGCTTGAGGGGAATTCCCTTTCTGCCACGTTTTAACCCTGTCAATCATAGATTTTGTTCCATCTCTGTTATTTTAATATTCATCACACTGTATTACTATTCAAAAGTTACCAGAAACTTCTGCTGTTCTGTAATGTTCATAGGTTCATGCAAATATGTTCTGCCTTTGCCCAGAACTCATTGGAAAACTGTCATCCCATGTCAATCTGTGATTTGGTAAGAACCTGAACCCTCACCTTATGACCACCCCTTCCCTTTCCCTATAAAACCCTGTGTAACCACCCCTCAGGGTCTCTCTGATAGCCCATCTCATGAAGAAACAATAAAAGTCTGGGTAATACTATCAGGGAGTCCGTTCTCTCTTCTTTGCCTCTACCTGCTTCAATTAACATCGGGTTCTCTGCCTCACACTGCGGAGGCAAAACCTAGGTACATAGATAAGCAAAAGATAGCGCTCATCCGGAGTGGCAAGACGCTCATCTGACCAGGGCGCTGGATAAAGATTGCACCGCAGAAGTCCGGGCAGTGTTGCAGACCCCAGAAAGTGATAGTATTGAGTTTAATTAAAAATTTACAGATGACGAAATCATCTTTTCATTCTTGAGATAGGATAGCAAGTAATGTTGTTGAAGCTACTGATGCCTGATTGGTTTTGTCCTTTTTATACCCTTTTATACATTTTATACCTTTTATACCCTTTTCCTTCCCTGTACCCTTTACCCTTATACCCTGAATTCTTAGTTCTGCATGTTTATGGTTTTGTAGTCTGATATTTAGTTTAGTTTGGAGATTCTCTGAGGGGAGAAGGCAAAACATCTCTACTATCTTAAAACTACAGGCTCCAACCTTGAAGAGTCTAGATTCTAGAACATGTTTTTAAGCTAAGCTATAGTTTCATAAAGGGCGGAATAGGGGGATAGTTACCTCACTTGTTAAGTTACTCATTGGGGGATTTTAGGTAGATATGCTAATTTGTAAAGTCCATAAAAGTTGTATATGAGGGTACACCCTCAGGCTCCAAAAGAAGAGTACACCAGAATCTTATTAAACCAAGGTAATACCCTTTTCCTATACTGCTGTGTCTGCTTCTTATTTTTACCAGCAATTAAGGCATCACTACCTCCACCTTGTCTTCTTGAAGGAGTGGCCACGTATGGAAAGGATAGAAAGCTGGCAGCCCACAGGGAAGCTTGTGTGAATTACGACAGCTGAAACATGCTGAGCAGGAAATTTGGACCCTGACAGAGGAAAGCCTGGGTGTATTCATTGGATATCTGCATAGCTGCAGAAAGAAACAGCATTGCTTTACAATGGCTTTTAATTGAACAAACCTGAAACAAAGTGGAATGTGTATTTTAGTAACTCTCCAGCCCTGTAATCTTAGAAGAGTAGACAAAAATAAGGACCAAACTGGGAAACTTAGATAGGCCTGTGAAGTGAAAGATGTCTGATGGTAATTTTATCCATTAGGATGTCAGGTACTGGTGTCACTCACTATTTGGCAGAAATCTGATTTATTAATCAATACATAGCTCACTTTGATAATATCGAAGATGGTTATTCCTCCAGAGAGCTATATACCTTAAAATAATGATGCTGCAACTTTAAGGCTGGTATTTTATTTCTAAAAATACCATCCAAATAATACAGGTTTAGGTAAAATTTTTGGCAAATTGAGTGTTAGCAGCTTATGAGAAATTAAAAGATGAGGCGTGCTTCTGTAACAGCTATTTTAATACAATATATTTTGTATCTCTTTTATGGAAGGGATTTTATTTAAAGATGATAAGAAAACAGATTTAAAATGATCACATCATAAAAATGGTAGGACTTTCCAAAGTTTCTTTATTTTTCTCTCCACATCAGAAAATGAGTCTGATAATGCTTTGACTGAAGGCAGTAGATTTGTTTCCATTCAATTACACCCTAAAACTGCAACGGGATTTGCTAATGCATAAAAAGCCAAGGCCAGTGCAATTGATATGCAAAGGGTTTTTATGAAGCACAGTCAATAATGAAAGTTTTCCTTTCTTTTTTTCTGGAAGGCCTACTTTCAGAATCAAGGGAATATTCAATACCAAATACCTATTTGAAAAGGGCCAATTCTGCAAGCACTGCTCAAACTAAACATTCACAATCTCTTTCAGAGCAGCTTCTGTGGCATTAGATGATACCTGAAGTGCACGAAGATTGTGGCATCAGAGCTGATATGAGTAAGGGCCACCAATGACAAAAGGAAACAAACAAAAGTTGTTCAGAAGAAATGCCTTCAGAAAGTTCTCCCCTCCCTGTTCTTCTGTAGTTAGTATTAAAATCCTCATCATTCTGCCTATCCCACAGCATGATAGAGCTCATGAAACCATAACTACCAAGAACTAAAAACTCAGAACACTGCTGTTCATCAGGGCACCAGGACACTGCCCACTGTTTCCTTAAACTGTTCCAGAAATAAATGCTGGGATAGAAATGGGAAGGAACTGCAGTGAAAGTTGGTTTTTTCACCACTGTTAATGGTATACTCTAGTTCAGACCTTTCTCCACACATTCTCCAATATTTACAGATAGCTGTTCAGTCTAGGGAAGCTAGAAAAGCTGCAATGTGGTGTATAATGTCTATATTCTCTCTAGTCTAATTAGAAAACCCCATCTTTATAATCATGGGTTTATTACCTGATAATCATGTACTAGCACAATGTGATGTGTTTATTTCCATCAGTAGAGGGAACGTTGAGTTCTTTGTTCATCCTGCACGGTCTGCCTTAGATAAAATATTGGCTTCAGTTAATTCAGTGAAAATTTTATCACAGCTGGACCAGCATATTACGCATTCTATTTTGAGAACTTTAAAATGATAAACATCTTTTAGTCATTGTAGGTTTTATAAAAGAAAAAAGTAACCACATCTAGGTTTATTCCCCTCCTCTTGCATGGGATTCTTTGTGGGAATCCTGAAAAACCACAAAACAAAACAGTGATTCTTATCTGGATATGACTGGTATGTCTGTTTGCATTTTAAAAAACAGAGCTGTCTCTCAGTTCTCATCTCCTGTGTAGGTCTGCTGGTGTCTGAGCTGTAGGGTAAAATTTAAGAGTCTTGGCCATGCTTACATAACACATAAAGACCTCAGCTCCCACAGTCCAGCCCTATGGTTTCCCCTAGAGCTTAGAGACTGGCAGCAGGATTACCCAGCAGCTAAAAGCAGGAACTGCTGGCTACTAAAATGCATACTGACAAACCAGACATGCCCACAGGCCCCAGGGCTTAGTTCACAGACCCTGCAGTAGTGATTGCCATTATTCATTCAGACAGTAAAATATTAGATTACATAGACAACTCCTAAGGCAGCTTGCACACTGCACAGCTCTTATTTTTCTCTAAAATTCATGTGTTTGATCTCAGAAGCACCAGCAGCAGTCATCATTTGGGGGAAATGAGGGCCTAGCATCCTGTGGACAAGCAGGTTTCACAGGATGAGATGTTAAATATATGCTTTGACCTATTACCCACGAGATCCAACAGTACAAACCCCACAAACTCTTTGGCATGGAAAAGGGAAAACTACTGGGGAAGAGATGCACAGCATGATAGCAAAACAGGAAAAGAGAAAAAATGAAAGAAGTTCTATCTGAATGGTGGTCTAAAAATTTTGTTTCTCAGCACACACTGTCTGAAAGATTGAGGGGAACAGAGAGTGTCTCCCATCCCTTGTATAGATGCTAACAAAATTCATGCTCAAAATAGTGTTCTCTATATATAAAACCCAGGGCTTGCCTTTAATATCCAGCGGAGCATGACATACCATACCAAACCTCTCCGGGCATGTCTAAATCAGTGGTTCAGTTTGGATCACTTTTCAAGTGTGTCTCCTAATACCACTGTTCATTTCTCTTTTATTCACCCTGTGGAGTGGTGCCTGGGTGCAAAAACTGAATATGTGCCCCAGGAGCCCCACCATGAACTGCCACAACAAACAGGCACTAATCAGTGGACTGTATTTGTGCTAGTCCAGACTCTATCCCACTACCAGAGGATGAGTTCTGAAAGGAGCCAAAAACTATATGAGGCATTATTAACATAGGAAGGCAAACATGATGCTGCCTATAATATTTTTCTACTTTTCATACCCTCTTGCTAATCCAAGAGCTCAAGACTGAACATTTTCTAACAAATGCATGTACTTAAAACCTGCCTTCTTTTCTGTATTTTATTCACATATTACCACACTCAGCTTGCACTCTGAGGTGATATAAGGTACATTACTGATCGTGACACAGAGATGAAACAGCCATTTACCATCCCTGCCTGCTTTGTGACCCTGACCTAGTCATCTTCTCCTTAGATAGTTTTGGAAATTGCAAAATGCATTCCTGTTGGAAAATTACAGCAACTGGATAAATAAGATGGTAGCTAAAGGGAAAGGAAGGGAAAACAATTTGTGTTTTGTGTGTCAAAAGAAGATGATATGCATAGGTAAGAAATGAAAAATAAATACTTTGAGTTTTAAAGAGAGGTGAAAATAAAATTATGGAAAAACAAGGACACTTACATTGGGCAAACTGCCTGTGGAAATGACTCATAGTACCTTTACTCAAGACATAGAGATGGGTTTTCAATCTTCATTTCCTTTGACCCCTGTCCACACTATGAGGCAGTAATGTGAATCTATATGTTACATACCATGATACACTTTGTTGTTTCACACTCTGTCATGATTTAACCCCCGTAGGCAACTAAGCATCACAGAGCTGCTCACTGACTCCCCACCCCTCCAGTGAGGAGAAGAATTAAGTGAAAAAAAAAGTGAACCTTGTGGGTTGAGATTAAACCAGTTCAATAACTGAAACAAAATTTAATGTAATGTAATAATGGCAATAATTATTACTATTATAACAATAATTGTAATGAAAAGGAGAGGGGGAGAAAGGAATAAAACCCAAGAACAAGTAATTCATACTGCAATTGCTCACCACCCACTGAGTAATGTCCAGCCTGTCCCAAAGCAGGGTTCAGCAGCTCCTGGATAACTGCCCCCAGTTTATATACTGAGCAAGGCGTTCTATGGTATGGAATATCCCTTTGGTCAGTTTGGTCACCTGTCCTGGCCAGGCTCACTTCCAGCTTTTTGTGCAGCTCCTCACTGGCAGAGCATGAGGCACTGAAAAGTCCTTGACTTAGGGTAAGCAACACTTAGCAACAGCTTGGTGCCATACAACATCTAGGGTAATCTTACAAATTTACTTTGCTCTCTTCAATCATAGAAATATTTATTGATTTGTTTAAGTTATTTGCTTGCAAACAGCATCCCCCCTTCTCTCCAGCCCACCCCATTCATAATTGATCACTCCTGATTTTCCTCTTGCATTTAGTGCAAGATCCAGATACATTTTAGCTAGACATGATGAAAATCTGCTAAATACAATCGTCCTTGGCTATGTCTACAGCCAAAACTCACTCAGAAGCATTTTGGTTGCACCTGCTGCTGCTGACACTGGTCACTGAGTAACTTTTTGAAGGGAGACAAGGGATGAAACCCAAGATCCAACCATTTATACATTTATACAAACCTGGTTAACTACCAGCAGACAGACTTATTCAGATTTGAAAGTGTGTGTCTGAGATCAGAATTGGGTACTATATATATTATATGTTGTTTGCTGGGGCAGCTGCCTTGCTCTTGAAAACTTGGAAGTGTACTGTCAGCATATGCGTTCAGCCCTCAGCCTTCCTGAAAAAAATTAATGACACAAAGCAGTTTGTTGTATGACTTCCAGATAATTGATTTAAATAATGGTACTTTGTGCCAGTTATTAACTACTACAGTAGAAAACGTGATGAAGTGGGAAGAATTGCAATGGTTTTGTCAGCCATCTCATTTGAACTTTTTCATCAGCTACGTCTGAAATACATGCAACTGGATCAAGACACAACGACTCATTTATGCATTATCTAAGCAACAGCTTGACTCTTTCTCTGATGAAGGAGATTGTTTAACACATCTGTTTTTACAGAATAGTTGTTAATTTCTCAATTAACTGTAGGGTGTAAATAACAAAATTTTTCTTTTAGGAGAAAATGCTTTCTAAAATACTACTATAATGAATCACTTCCATCTGTCTATTTGCACTTCATTTTCAATCATAACTAGAATTGATGTAAAGTTTAGGCACTCTGCTAAAAGTAAAATGATAACCAGAATCATGACATCTAAGGTACAAAATCTGTATTAAAAGGGAAGCTTTTAAAAACATGTTGACATTCTAATGAAAAGTTAAAATCTCTGCTGACTTATAGCACATACAGTGATATCAGTCAAAAAGTAAGAACAGAATTTACATTTGAGTGGTTCAAGCAGCACAAAATTTCCCATCTTAATCAAAAGGTCATGAAAAATGTATGACTTCCAAAGATATGCAATTGAAATGGGTACTGAATGATTTTTAACAAAATTATAACAGGCTATAATTCAATTGATTACCCAAATTATATGATATTTTGCTATTTTGTAGAAATACATGGTTGTAAAAGAGTGCTCACTCATTAATTTCTCAGCAAGATTTATGAAACATTTGGGTTGAGTGGTGCACAGGGCATCTACAGTTTGAATAGGAGACACTTTACTGAATTAGTCAGTGGGACCTCACTGAAATTACTCAGCCCACAAAAACTCTTTTGAATTTATTTAGGGTTCATGGTGTATGCAAATTAGAGCAGTCTCATGCATTACTCCATTACTGCTGTGCTCAAAAGTTGAAAGATACTGAAGAAAACTATTCATATATTGTCTCGTTTAAATATTTAATAAATTACTGTAGCGTTCATTTTAAGTGTCATGACTGTTTCCTTTTTCTTGCCACAATACTCGAGACACAGTGTCACTAGGTGCAATGTATCTTGACAGAGAAAAAAGGTATCATCTGCCTTGTGACCTGTTTGTAGGCTTTTTTAAGTGGCAGATTTTGAGTGTCGGCTTTACCCTACTATCAGGAGAAATGTTTGTCAGAAAGCTACTCTACTTGCTACGGGCACTCCTGCCTCAAATACTTCAGATGGAGCTGATGGGCTAGCATTCAACTGTAGGAAGGAAATAAGGGATGGAGCTCCAATTACCAATGGGAAGGGCTTCACCATGTGGAGCTCCAGGGCTTTGCCTCACCTAAGTCTAACCCTACAATGTGCTTGGAATGGACCTCAACTTGACAGCCTAGCCATGCCCTGTAGGACAATGTGGACAGTCTTCTCACCCTTTGGCTGTCCCTCTTAAAGTTCAGCTCCCTTGGAGCTCTTGGCTTTGTCTCTTTTCTAGCCCTAGTCCTAGGGTTAGATAAAAGTAGTTGTAGATTTCACCCTATCCAGAGTCCCCAGCCTACAGCACAGAGGAGAAAATTGTTAGGGGATAGCATTGGTGGAGTCTTCCCCTACCTTATTCAGCTTTTGAACCCTTTTTCAACCCCTTTCAACAGGAGCTGTTGGCTTTGTCTCTCTCCTGACCTTAACATAAGCCCAGGCATGGGATGAACTGTAGCCTGAGATGCCTACTGCTATCCCAGTGGGACAAATAAGTGTTCTGGTATGAGCTCTTTGCACAGACTACCCCACCATTGATCTTCCCCCTTGCATCCCCACTGCACCTGGAGCTACCGGCTTCTTGTCTCAACCCTAATTCTAACCCCAGGCATGGCCTAAACCTTAGTCCTAGACTTCCTAGCATGGCCCAGAAATTCTTCTGAACAATAACTCTTTGCCCTCCCTTCCATTAGAGGCAGGTGTTGCTATGAAAATGGGAAATTGGCAAGTATCTACGTAGGTCTTAGGCCAACCCACAGACTGTGTTGAGAAGATCAAGCTCCCCTTCCCTGCTTTGGGACAGGTGGATTATAAACACAAGCTTAGACCTCTAGTCTATTCCTTACAGGCAAAGTCCTTAGGCAAAAGAAAGAACTCTTAAAAAAATGTGTAAGCATGTTTCCAAATTAGAATTGGTTTATATTAGAATTTCTGCTTTAGAGGAATCTTTGGTTGTTGAAACTATGCTAACGTTGCTATTTATAATGGCAGTATGTCATTATTGGGATAATGAAATGCATTATTTCCAATCAAACATTTCTATTTTATCAGATAGTTGAGGTTAGAAACCTTGAGCATCATTGAACATTTGTAAAGATCAGTAGCTATGAATTCTCAGTAAATTAATATCTATAACCTTTGTTAGAGAAATCGATCAAAGGGACTAAGCAGGTACTCAAACAATTCCTTTTTGGAAAGTGATATCATTCTCTATTGTGAAATTTTCCATATCCAAAGGAAACTTCAGTGAATGGAGATATCAAACCTTCTGAGTGTATGCTATAGCACAGGGTACATTACTATAATTATGCCTATGACGGCATATTTCTTTTTCTGACCACTTATGTCAAGCAGGTATGTGTGTGATGCCTAATGGTGCTAGTACTGTTGCAGGAATTACAATTTATAAGTAATTTATTTTTAACAAATGCAGTAAGAAGGAATACTATGCTCATATCAACTTCAAGAGAAGAATTTTTACTGACCCTTTTGGGTGCAGAGCATGGCCAAATCCAAGCATGGCAAAGTAACGGGAAATGGTCAACAGCATGAATAAAATGTACAAATGCCAATTTATAACAATATGAAAGAAGGAAACCCTTTGATTCATGCTCAAGAAGTAAATGAACCTTAAAACAAATGCTCATGTAAACAAAAATTGGATTATATTTGAACTACAGGTTTTCAAACAGACTAAAGTGCTAAAATCAACCAGATGTTCTTGTTGATGGGTTTGCAGCTATTGACTTATGCTCCTTCTCATATCAATGACTGAAAGCTGATTCATATTCTCCCAGTATACAAACTTTAAAGAAGATAATTCTTCAGCTGAATTTATGTAATTGCAGAGATTTGAGCAGTGTCAGATAGCACATTCCAAGAAAAGATTTTCCATGGTGTAGTTAAATATAACTTTTTTTTCTCTGTATGCTGGAAGCTCTGGTGCTACTACATCAGAATATACAACCTCTAAAATCCCAAATGAAAATATGATTTTTAATTTGTATGACACCCCCAAGTGCTCAAACATCTAGCTAAAGCCCTTGTATACAGGAACAGTCCTAAGAGTGGTAAGATCATGTGCAAAGGCTGCTCAATAAAAGCATTTCTATACTAGAATATAAATACAAGAAGCCTTCAAAAGTCACAAAGAATATCATCTACATAGAACTTACATGCAGTTACTAAAAACTAAGTAAGGTTATTTTTATAATGTGTAGGGGTGCACATATACACCTATATGTATTCACAATCTGTTCTTTAAATACAGAAGAAAAAGAAAGAGCTTGGTAAGGGTCATGCAAAAGTATGCATGTGCTAAATGCAATACCCTTGACAAGATGTCAAAGAGCACATGCTCATCATATTGGAGTGTCTAGGTATACATGACTGGAGGTGATGTCTGATATGAGGAGAGTCATAGAGTCAGCAAGGTTACATGCATGTGTTTGAATAGATGCTAGTGTTGATGAGGGGTATGGGGATATATATGGTTCTAGAGAGAATAAATTCCTGATGGTGGGTTGTAATCAATTGATGGTAATGCTGTGTGTATCTGCATATTAAAGTGGTGGGTAGTGATAATATGCATAATTGTGATGGTGGGCAGACAGCGATAACAAGATGTGTGAACAGTAGGAGGTGATGGGTATGAATGGTAAAATGCGTAGGTTGCAAGGATGCATGTGTGATGCTGAGTATAGTGGTGCTGTGGGGAGCATATAGCAGCATATGCACTGTGGTGATATTCCTGTGATGTGGACCTGCTGTTCTTGACAAAAGTAGGTGGTACTCTTAGGCAGCAGTTTTTGTGAAGAGACAGACAGGTTGTTACCCATACAGGTGTGGTTTGCTCACAGAGATGGGGGCTACAGCCAACAGAACAAATAAGCAATTTCTGAGTATTTTGTGTGTATGCCTGTGCTGAGGGAGTGCTGATGCTGTGAGCAAGTGTGAGGGTCTGTGTGCACTAGCGAGTAACCACGTCTGGTTAATACAGAATGGGCAGGTGGTATACACAGAATGGTGGTGGTGGTACATGAAAATTGATTAAGTGATTACGTATAAGTATGTAAGGACAGACTGTATAGTCAGAACAATAACATATAGGGAGATGAGACTTATTGCCCCAAAGGAGAGGTGTTCCTTTTTTTAAAGAAAAGTTTGCTTGCCAGGGAACAAAGATGCAATATTAGGACTATCTGCAGGTGTCCATGTGTGTTTAGAACTGGTGCTGTGGATGAGGTGTTTAAGCCGTCAGTGTCTGCCTAGAGATGACAATATGAGGAACTATTGGGGTGTGTGTGTTCATCAGGGTGTATGTAAAAAATAGCACAGTATAGGTCGATGTATAGAAGGGGCTGGTGGGTGTAGCATGGAATAAGTTACATAGTTATGGCTACATGTATGTAGCATATGAATGGAGATGGTGCTAATGGTTTGTGTCACGGTATAGGCTCAGGAGGGTTTATAGCCTCACCTGGTCTGGATACAATCTTATCCGGGACATGCATATGTTTTAAGTACAATATTAAGAGAACGGGTTGTAGCACTGGTGAGGCAGCATGTCGTGGTTAAGCTTGAAGTGAACCTGTAAGTGGAAGCAGATGTGTGGGGACAGAGGAATGGACAGCCTGAGATCGTCTTGGCACCACCGTGGTGTGAATAGTCATGGCAACCTGTAGTGTGCAAACTGGTCACTGCACTCTTGGATGTGACGGACAGAGGCAAAGCATGTGCCGGGTGTTAGAATACAATGGC